>JAVANC010000026.1:54672557-54699649 GCA_033319125.1 Parnassius glacialis
CCGGAAACCTTTTTACTGTAAATGAGGCATTCCATCTTAGTCCTCACCGGTGACAAACGCATGTGCATTTTGATTTGTAATATAGGATAGATATAGATGTCTATGGGCCGCAGCAACCACTTACCATCAGGTGGACTGTGTGCTCATTTGTCACCCTTATCCTATAAAAAAAGATGGGGGGCAACAAATTATTCAAAGCCATGTGGTACTGCCTCTCAGGTATTGAATTTATTCCTGCCAAAAAGTTAACCAAATTATGTAAAAAGATGAAATCTGTAAACCCACGGTCTGGTGAGTACGGTGGATGACGGGGAGCTACCAACCCCAACTCTTGTAACTTGGAGACCGTCTGTTTTACAGTAAGAAATCCCGCGTTGTCGTGCAGGAGCAGCGGGGAGCAGTTTTTCACAGCATATATATGTAGTAATGCTCACCCCGTTTATTAAAAAGTTATGATGAATCATATCGCCGCTTGATCACTTAACAGTGACCATCACTTTTCTAGGGGTAAGTTTTCGTTTAGGTGATTGCTTAGGGGCTGAACCAGGATTCAACCAACTTGCTAAGCACAGTTTTCGTCGCAAGTAAGAATGCGATTCAAAACTACTTCGTTGGTGTGCCTGTTGAGCAGTGCAAGACATATATCGACGCGAAATTCGCGCTGGCAATCATTGAGTTCGTGGGGCATTCAAATGGACCAATATTGCGATAATGCTATTGCGTCGAAAGCTGCTGCTAATTCAGCTGTAGATTTAGTATCATCTGCTTCCACAATTGCGCTTAATTCGTCATTGTTGACCAAAGTTTTTGGGCGACCACGGGGTTCATCTTTCAGTCCGAAATTTCTACAACAGAATTTCTAATGTATCCGTCTCTCTTGAATTTTTAATGTATCCATGAGGACGAAAAGACTCAAATAGGACGAAAACATAACAGTGGTAGAGCCACGCGGCAGCTTTTGCTGTCGCACGGATGGGCCGGCTCGAACCGGGGTGGTACCACGACCTCACAGAAAACCAGCGTGAAGTAGAGGTTTACCTCTGCGTTTCGCTTGGTGAGTGCAGGTGGCCGGAGGCCCTTTTTTACTGGAAATGAGGCATTCCATCTTAGTCCTCACGGGTGACAACGCATCTACATTTTGAATTGTAATAGAGGATAGATGTAGATGTCTATGGGTCGCAGCAGCCACTTACCATCAGGTGAACTGTGTGCTCGTTTGTCACCCTTATCCTATAAAAAACATAACGCTTATCAATAAATAAAATACTAATTTAGACAAATTAATTTTTGATTTGAAATTTCCAGTACCCAGAACGGCAATTTTAGAGGTAAAGACCTATTAAATAGAGTAGAGAAATTATAATTGACTGTAAACATCAATAATGATGGTATTGAATAATCTCAATATTTTATCATGGTAATATTTTTAAACTGCACTGCACTGCAAAAATCATATAAATTCTGATATTACAGTGACCAAGTGTACCTGCTGCAGATTACAAGCTATTATGAGGGCGCTGGTGTTATCCGGTGTAATGAAATGGGCTACATAATTCAGGTATAGTACAAAAGGTAAAAGAGCCGTGGTAATTCAAATGGTTAGCTCTCGCGGTAAATTTCACAGTATTCGAGCAACCCGGGTTCGATTCCCGCCGGTACCAATCAAATTGTTAATTGCTATTTTAAGTGCTGATTTACCACGTGTTTGGCAGAAAAGGAAAACATCGGGAAAAAACCTGCATGTCTCAGATATAAGAAAAAAAAAGTATTTTAAAGACATGTGAAATTCGTCAACACGCATTTAGGCAGCGTGGCGGACACTTACTTGCCCTAAAAACCCTCTCAGAGATGAGAGGGGGCCTGTGCCCAGCAGTGGGACGTATATAAGCTGTAGCTTTAACTAACAAAAGGTGCAATAAATTATTTATCCATATAAACCAACTAATAAATTATTGTATATGGAATTTAAGATCTACATCAGCGTATTGACCAAATTTGTTGCAAAGCGATTACAGTGTACTTGCAAAGCAAAACCCATTTGATAATATCACATAACAATCGATTACAATTTGAGGCGGTGCAATGATGAATGCTATAACACGCGGCCCTGAGCCAATACTAGAGAAATTTTCTTCTCCATTTTCTTCTTCGCCGAGCGAGCTTTAGCATGACAAGCGTTGAGGGACCACGTCTCAGATCCATACGTCATCACTGGATGACTTACTGGGTACACTCTTGGTGTACACTATTGTTTTTAAATTTTGAGGAATACGTGACTACGAATGTGTTTTAATCTCCCGCACGCTCCCCAGCCGTTGAATCCGTCGAATGACTTCTCGGTAATAGATAGACTTTTCTAGTGCAAACAATTTTTCCTTATGTAAATATTCTTGTCACTCACTTCGAGCTTCATGTTACTTGTTTGATAGTTTATGTACACACATTACGATATTGTAGGAAAATATCAGGAAAAACATACACAGGCAATGCTTATTTCATGTTAAAATTTCTTCCAGCAGGCCTGTTGAAAGATAGTTGAAAGAAATAGAGCTAGACTCAGTATAGTAGTCATTGATGCTGATTTTGTATTCTAGAGACTGCTTCGTAAATTTCGACGGTAGTACAATCCCTTCAGCGGTACTAAGTCGATGTAACAATGTGCTGAGGAACTGCAGTGAACAGCGGGGCTGCGATGGCTATCCAAATACAAAATCAGAGTACGAAACCTATCTGAAGAGAGGTTTTTACCCTGATTTTGTATTCGGATTTTTTTTGGATAAGAGTGACAAACGAGCACAAAGTTCACCTGATGGTAAGTGGCTTCTGTGGCCCATAGACATCTACATCAATCCTCGATTACTAATCTAAATGCAGATGCGTAGCCACCCGTGACGACTAAGATGAAATGACTCTTTTCCAGTAAAAAGTGTCTCCGGTTCTCTACACTCACCGTACGAAACACAGCAGCGTTAAGCTGCTATTTCACGTTGGTATTCTGTGAGAGCGTGGTCCTTCCCCGGTCGAGTCGACCCATTCGTGCTACAACTATACTACTAATATATTGGGTAAATCCAATTGAGCATGCCTTCGCATTAAAAATAACGTATAGCATGATTATACGGATTTTTTTTAAAGTAGTTTAAATAAATTTCGACAGCACTATCGGCTTCAACACCCTTGAAAACCATGAAAATTACACCCATGATGAAAAACTTGGTACCTACTTCAGCCGCCATCTTGTATTTACACTTCGACAGCACTATCGGCTGCAACACCCTCGAAAACCATGAAAATGATATCCATGATGAAAAAATTTGGTACCTACTTCAGCCGCCATCTTGGATTTACATTTCGACAGCACTATAGGCTGCAACCACCCTCGAAGCCCATGAAAATGACACCCATGATGAAAAAATTTATACCTATTGCAGCCGCCACCTTGGATTTACATTTCGACAGCACTATTCGCTTCAGCGCCCTCGAAAACCATGAAAATGACACCCATTATGAAAAAATTGATACTTATTGCGGCCGCCATCTTGGATTTCCATTTCGACAACCCTATCGGTTTCAACACCCTCGAAAACCATGAAAATTTCACCCATGACAAAAAAATTGATACTACTTACTTTAAGTACGTACTACTATTATTTATTCTGTGCTTTTAAAATATTGAAATAAAAAAAATCTCTTATTATTATTATAATCAAGCATTTAAGAAATTTGGTTATTCGAATATTGTGTATTTGTACAGCGTTCAAAAAGAACCGCTGCAAACAACTGAAATAATGTCCACTCACGACGGCGACTGACCAATTTATAAAAAAAACTCTGTGGTCTGTGCGTCGAACTGAGTGAGTGAGTAAACTACTCTGTGGCTTTAGCTCCCTTTACAGAAATAATTTACATACGAGGCTACCAAATCGACGAAAATTTCGCCATTTTGGAGCCGAAAAAAATTAATTATAGCTAAACAAAACAAAATTACACTGCCATTTACATTCAGTGGCTTCCCACAAGATAGATGAAGAGATTAAAAAATAGATTGAGTTAAACAATTGATATTTTCAAAAGTTAGAGTGTTTACAAGCCTTGGGGACATGATAAATCCACACCATAAGCCACTAAAACCCCTTTTTTTTATTTAAAAATAGCAATTAACCGATTTAAAAAAATATTAATAAGTTCAACAATCACTTATCTTTCTAACAATGTGCTTTTTATATCATTTATATGTATAATATGATTGCTGGATACGATTTCATGCGACAAAACGTTGAAATTTTAATTTTTAGGCGTTAGTAGAACATACCCACGCGCTTTGCGCTCGGCATGCAATAGCTGCAGCATGGCTCTACCACATATAAAATGATGGTATGAAAGAAAACATCTTGAAAATCATGTAAATGTATTTTAACATGCATATTATGTATATTAAATATACATATGTGTATATAATTGGAAATCCATTATATAAAAAACGTTAAAAATGTATTAGCTGAGATCCACCTAATATAATTAAATGATATTTCTTACCTAGATTGAAGAGCACCTTCCGCCCTTCCTCAATCGCGTGCACTATCCCCGTCACCACTACTATCAATATTATTACACTGTACTAGGAAAGACGCACCACCGTCGATAATATGACACATGCTTCTCCTCTAAACGATGCATTATTAGGTGAAATATACTCTGTGGTGGCTGACTGCTAAGAAACTTACTGAGTCTCTTAAATTATTAATTTTTAACATCTTCAATCTTTACTGCCAATCGCATGTATAACTAATTATATCATTACTTAATTTGGCTTTGAAATTTATGTGCATAGTAATCAGGCTCTGAGAAGTATTATCTTGATACAATGAAAGTTATGTTCGTATAGTGTGAAAATAGAACTATTTTGATATAAATTTAGCACTTCTATACTCTGTACTACATATTTCATATTACATTTAAATAAAATGGAAATGTCTGTTTGTAATATTAAAATAACAGCTTTTTACTAAATGTATATGAATGTTTATACGAGACTTATAACAAAATAAAACAATTTTTAAAATTTTTGTCTGTCTGTCTGTCTTTCTGTTTGTTCCAACAACCAACTAATCTCCGAAACGGTTGGACGGAGCTAATTAGGAGTAATTTACGATACTTTTACTTTAGAAAAATAATTAAGGTTTCGCGTAAATAAATTAAAACTCATGAAATCGTAGTAAAATCCACGCGGGCGAAGACGCAGAGTACAGGTAGTTATGAAATAAAATTGGATAGTTGTAGCAAAACTATTTTTCCTCCACATGCATTGCGCTTTCAGTACCTTACCGTTTGTAGCCCTAGCGAAAGGATTGGTAGAATATTACAATACGTCAAGGCAGGAGTAAATAGGTTTTGTGAAGGGGAGTGCGCTCTACCACTTTTGGCCACATCGCCAATTATTAGTTATTAAGCACTGATTCATAATATTTTAAAAAAATGTTTTTTTGGGGCAGTATCTTAGCGTGAGTTGCTCCGCTGAGGATTGCGGCTCGAATCCCGCACGGAACAAGAACAGAATAGATTAGATAAATAATTATTTTATTTGTGAGATTTTTTCTTATTTTACTCATACTTGTATGAAACACAATAGTTGTACTATTCTTACAAATACATTAATTTACGAAACCAGTGAGTATACTTTATCGACAGTTTGCGCGCCGTCAAATTTCTGGAAGCGAATGTAAAGGTTTTACTTTGGCGTAACGCCAAACCGCAGCGTTCAATATGCTTAAAGGGGTTACGGGATGCTTCCTCCCGCGTTATCTAGCAACATGCTAAACCTTGAATATTGCGATACTAACACAGCCGTTGACTGCGACTTGAATTTGTATGCGATTGTTTATATAACAGTCATAGATTTTGCTATTTTTTATTTTTTATTTTTCTTATTATAAGCCAGTACTTGACTACTATCCCGCCTGATGTGAAATGGTGATGCAGCCGAAGATTAAAGCGCAATGGCGTAGCTAAACAAAAGCCTATTCATTTTTGCCTTGTAAATGCCTACATTATAATGTTGTAAAAAGACAGATGTTGGAAATCAGCTCTTTCCTTTGTTGTACGCATTATAACGACGAAGCAAACCGTTAAATTCAAATGCATGGTATATCAACAACAAAAGTGTAGAGATTAGCAGAGCATCTGGTCAATTTGTCTAGTCAGTCAAATTTCTATGCACACTCTCCGAAATATATTGACAAAACAAATTAAATTCACTTCAACTTTTTAAATTATTTTTGGAATATATCCATTTTATAGCATTATTAACAGCATGTGAACAAAACCGGCTGACCGCAGTTTTCATTGTTTATTTATTTAAATATGTTATGGGTAATAGAAAGTAGAATATTACTTTAAATTTTTATTGGTTTAACAAATTATATAAACATTTTTCTATTCAATTAATCTAAAATTCTACATAATATTTCTGTTAGAAATATTTATATTTTTTTATAGAAATAGGGTAGCAAGCGAGCACACAGTCCACCTGGTGGTAAGTGGTTGCTGTGGCTCATATTATATCTCACTTGCGAATCCATATCTTCGTTTGCGAATTAAAATGCAGATGCGTTGTCAGCCGTGAGGACTAACATAGAATGCCTCTTTTCCAGTAAAATAGGTCTCCGGTTCTCTTCACTTACCATACGCAACACAGCAGCATTAAGCTGTCACTTTACGCTGGTATTCTGTGGTTCCAGGGAAGGACCAGGCTTGTCCTTCCCCGGTCAAGCCGACCCATTCGTGCTATTTGGATGGGATATATTCGGATACACAGTGGTAGAGCCACGCGGCAGTTTTTGCTGTCGCACGGATGGGCCGGCTCGAACCGGGGTGGTATCACGACCTCACAGAATACCAGCGTGAAGTAAAGGTTTACCTCTGCGTTTCGCTTGGTGAGTGCAGGTGGCCGGAAGCCCTTTTTACTGGAAATGGGGCTTTCCATCTTAGTCCTCACGGGTGACAACGCATCTGCATTTTGATTCGCAAACGAGGATAGATGTAGATGTCTATGGGCCGCAGCAACCACTTACCATCAGGTGGACTGTGTGCTCGTTTGTTACCCTTATCCTATAAAAAACACGTAATTTAGTCTCAGTGACATCTCAATTTGTGAAATTTGGTTTCTGGAATTAATCCGAACAATTCCTCAGAGCACCCCTCGTGGTAAATAAGATAGAAAATGCAAAGAGATGCTACATCTCTACGGAACGCTAGTGAATCGAGTCAATCAAGGAGAACTCGGCCGCTCTGCGCCCCATGCACTCCAGTGGAAGGAGCTTGCACTGGGGAGCCCCGGCCCAGAGATGAGGGCGGTATTCCATGTGAGGCTGAACCTGAAAAGTTGCAAACGGTGTGCAGCCATGAAATATTGTCCCGCTCTACTGAGTACGTCAAGCTTTTTAGAAGTCACTTTAGCTTTCTCTTCCAAGTGACTACGCCACTAGAGATCATTCGATATGTTGACGCCGAAGATTCCGCTATTGGTTGCGGCAACAAGGGAAGTGGTAGAGCCACGCGGCAGCTTTTGCTATCGCACGGATGGGCCGGCTCGAACCGGGTGGTACCACGACCTCACAGAAAACCAGCGTGAAGTAGAGGTTACCTCTGCGTTTTGCTTGGTGAGTGCAGGTGGCCGGAGGCCCTTGTTACTGGAAATGAGGCATTCCATCTTAGTCCTCACGGGTGACAACGCATCTACAATTTGATTTGTAATAGGGGATAGATGTAGATGTCTATGGGCCGCAGCAACCACTTACCATCAGGTGGACTGTGTGCACGTTTGTCACCCTTATCCTATAAAAAAAACGTGCCCTGAAATTGAGAAGATTAGAAAACTTGATTCTTAAGTAATTTGTATAGTGATGTATCGTGTAACGACTTTTAAGTTCAGTGCTTTCCTAAAATATGTTAGATTTAAAGTGTATTTTTTTTAAAAGAAAAGAATTTCATAAGAGAGCGCGTCTTCTCTTATTGAATTTGACGTTTTTCGATGTGCCTTCGACGCCGACCGACCGATCATATGCTATTATTATAGCGTCTAATGGAACGATTTTACACGTGGTAAAGGCAGCAGTATTAGTAGTATAGTTGTAGCACGAATGGGTCGGCTCGACCGGGGAAGGACCACGCTCTCACAGAATATCAGCATAAAATAGCAGCTTAACACTGCTGTGATTCGTATGGTGAGTGTAAAGAACCGGACACCCGTTTTGCTGGAAATGAGGCATTCCATCTTAGTCCTTACGGGTGACAACGCATCTGCATTTTGATTCGCAAACGATAGATGTAGATATCTATGGGCCACAGCAACCACTTACCATCAGGTGGACTGTGTGCTCGTTTGTCACCCTATCCTATTAAAAAACGAATGACGTGATCCAAGATACCACCAATGTGACTTCTGTTTAGATTGATTCTTAATTATTGGAAATTTAATATTTTATTTCATGACACTAAAATGACGTAAAAAGTTTATATGATTTGTTTGTTGTGATGGAAGTCATAATGAATAGATTTATACAATAAAAAAACATGCATATTCCCCATTAATATATTGTTAAGCATCACAAACTTAGTTACCTTTAACTACATTATCGATACTTTGATCTCGAAACGGAACATTCATAAAACGGGTTTTGACCTTATTAGCGTCACCTGCTGGGCAATAGCCGAAATATTAAACTAAAAAGCGTCCACACGCGCGAGCTCAACGTTTTGGTATGCAAATGTTCCCTATGGCCGCTCTATAGTATACCGATATATATAAATCTCTTTGTTTCTAACACTAGATTAAAAATAAACTACAGAAACTTAATCTAGTCACTTCAATACCTTATTACATGTAACATGGGTTTCCGGTTCACTATTAATATAAAACTTGCTTTTTTTGACTGCCTTGTTGATCTAGTGGTTGTAACCATGACTGCTGAGCATGAGGTCTTAAGTTCAAATCTCGAATCGGGCCATAGTTAGATATTTTTTTTTATAGGAGAGGGGGCAAATGAGCATGAGGCTCACCTGAAGGTAAGTGACTACCGCCGCCCATGAACAACTGCAACACCAGGGAGGAAATTGCAGATGCGTTGCCGGCCTTTTAAAAAGGAGTACGCTCTTTTCTTGAAGGTCCCTAAGTCGTATCGGTCCGGAAAAATCTCTGATGGTAATCGATTCCACAAGGAAGTCGTGAATGAATAATAGACGTTACTTTGCACAAATCCATTATATTAGAAATTTAAAAAAAATTGTTAGCTGAGATCCACGTGATAAAATGAAATGATGTGTCGCACCTAGTTTGAAGAGCACCTCCCGCTTCTCTCAACTGCGTGCACTATCTCAACACTAATCTCAACATATTCTATTACACGTACTTAGGACCTTTTCTAGGCTGGACGATACACTGAATCATATTAAATAAAGAGAAAATTTTTAAGCTTTTAAAATTTCACGTCACTGCATATTGTTTATACGTAACTCGCGACGTTTTTTTTTTATAGGAGAGGGGGCAAACGAGCATGCAGCTCACCTGATGGTAAGTGACTACCGCCGCCCATGAACAACTGCAACACCAGGGAGGGAATTGCAGATGCGTTGCCGGCCTTTTAAAAAGGAGTACGCTCTTTTCTTGAAGGTCCCTTAGTCGTATCGGTCCGGAAAAATCGCCGATGGTAATCGATTCCACAAGGAAGTCGTGCGAGGAAGAAAACATCTTCTAAACCGCACAGTGGTGGACCTCCAATTATCCAGATGGTGTGGACGGTATTGGGAGTTCTGCCGCGATGTGCGTTCATGAAATTTGGCGGCTGGGATTAATCCGAACAATTCCTCAGAGCACTCCCCATGGTAGATGCGAAAGAAAATGCAAAGAGATGCAACATTATCTTCGCAGCGCCAATGAGTCGAGCCGATCGGAAAGGACTCGGTCGTCGACGATTCGAGCCGCTCTGCGCTGGATGCGGTCAAGTGGAAGGAGCTGACACTGGGGAGCCCCTGCCCAGAGATGGGAACAGTATTCCATGTGAGGCCGAACCTGCGCCTTGTTAAGTTGCAGGCGGTGTGCCGGAATGAAATACTGTCCCGCTCTGCTGAGCACGCCAAGCTTTTTAGAGGCCAATTTGGCCTTCTCTTCCAAGTGACCACGAAACTGCACGTCACTCGATATGTCGACGCCGAGGATTCCGATACTGGCTGAGGCAACCAGGGGAGTGCCTTGAAACTGAGGAGATACGACGAAGGGGTTCTTTTTAGCGGTAAACGCGCAAACTTGTGTATTCTGAGGATTAAACTGGACTAGATTTAGTCGCCCCCAGTTCGAGACTTTGTCCAGCAAAGACTTCGACTTCAGACACAAGTTTGTTCCGATACTCGGACACGTTTTCCCGAGAAATATTAGCACGGCCGGTGTATAGAGCATCACCAGTGCTGTCATCCGCATAGCAGTGAATGTTACAAGTTAGCAACATATCATTGATATGCAGAAGAAACAGCGTTGGTGATAGCACACAGCCTTGTGGAACACCAGCGTTAATAGGCTTGTAGTCAGAACATGCACCGTCTACAACGACCTTGATGCTCCGATCTGCAAGGAAGCTGGTGATCCAATTGCACAATTTCTCGGGAAGCTCATAGGAAGGGAGCTTCGAAAGAAGCGCTTTGTGCCAAACCCGATCGAATCCTTCGCAATGTCCAGACTAACGGCCAACGCCTCCCCCTTGGACTCTACTGCCTACGCCCATCTATGGGTCAGGTAGACCAGAAGATCACCAGCTGATCGACCCCGACGAAAACCGTATTGGCGGTCACGAATCAGCTGGTGATCCTCAAGGTACCGGATGAGCTGGCAGTTTATTATGGATTCCATTATTTTGGAGAAAAAGGAGGTGATCGCGATAGGCCTATAGTTGGACGGGTCTGAGCGGTCGCCTTTTTTAGGGATCGAGTGGACAAAAGCTGTGTTCCATGAATTCGAGACTACGCCTTGGGAGTAGGAGTACCGGAAAAGACGCGTTATGACCGGTGCCAACTCCGGAGCACACGTCCTCAGCACAATTGGGGGGATCCCGTCAGGCCCACTCGACTTCTGGATATCCAGGGAGAGAAGTGCTTTGCGAACCGACCGCTGTGAGAACAGCACATCCGGCATGAGCACTCACACCGCGGGATGGTCGGTGGTGTTTTCCCCCCGTCATGAAGAGTCGAGTTGGACGCAAAAAGGGAGCCTTAAAGGTCGGCTTTGTCTTTTGCGTCATGGGCCAGTGAGTCGTCCTCCTTGTGCAGAGATGGTAGTGATGGCTTACAGAAATTCCCTTGGACAGCCTTGGCGAGAGACCAGAATGCACGGGTTCCCGAAGGAAGGCGAACAAGTTTCTCGCCAATTCTGCCTATGTGCTCTGACTTTGCCTTGGCAATAACTCTTTTGAAAGACCTGGAGGCGAAGTTATACTTCTTTTTAAGTATGCTGGTGTTTACATCCCGAGTTACCGAAGCCACAGCCCAGGCTTGAAAACACTCCTGCTTACTGAGTAATGCAGTCTTACAGGAGCGACCAAACCAAGGCTGAGATCTGCCTCCGATGGGTACCACAGATGATGGAATAAATAGTTCCATTCCCTGTAGCACCACATCAGTGACAGAGTCAGCAACAGCGCTGGGATCATCCGGCGAGAAGCAAACCCGCTCCCATGGGTAGGATGCAAAGCAAGACCGCATTCCATCCCAATCAGCCGACCTGTAATGCCAAACACGGCGGCAACCTGCAGAACGCAACCGCGAAGGGAGCGTGAGTGGCACCATACTCCGGATCAGACAGTGGTCCGAAGAGCCGAGAGAGGCATCGACGGAAACCTGATATCCGTCCGGATGAGAGGTCAGCAGAAGGTCCAACAGGGAAGGTGTATGATCCTCCACATCTGGAATCCGCGTAGACAAAGTAACCAGTTGTGTTAGACCATTTGCCAAGGCAAAGTCATAAACAGAGCTCCCCGCATGATCGGTTAAACGTGAACCGAGCCATTCGGCATGGTGGGCGTTAAAATCGCCAAGGATTACGATCTCTGCGGATGGGACCTGTTGTAGCAAGGAATCTGTAGCCATTTAGACGTGGTCGATGAGTCAGTCTGTTTCGGCATTACCGCTATGGGACCTATAGCGGCACCCGTAGACGCGCGGATGGTCGTCGCTGTCTACGCGTAGCTAAAAGGATGGACAGGTCCGAACCTTCAAGACTGCCGAGGCGTCGAGAACAGATGTTCTCTCTGACATACACGCAAACTCCAGCCCGAGGCACAAAGGAGTGCTCCAATGTGTATCCCGGGTAGGAGAGATACGAAATATCAGCCGGAGAGGAAACCTGCGTCTCGGTCAGGAAGAGCAAGGCCGGCTTCGCCGTCTCGAGATGGTAGTGGACAACGTTTAGGTTAGAGTGAAGTCCCCTGATGTTGCAGAAATTCACGGATAGCGTGGCAGGGGTCGCCTTGGTATTGTTGCTCAGTTTGCCCCGAGCAGTTATGTTTTTGAGCGGAATTTTGCCCCCCCCCCCCCCCCCCAGAATACGCGGGGCAGCCTGAGCACTCACGCTCAGGATTGGAATAACATGGTCGTGGATGCTCAGCTAGGGATTCTCCAGAGGTACTGGTACCCTCCTGGGGTAGTCTTATGTTTAATTCCGCTACCATGTTGATGGGGGGGGGGGGGGGAATTTGGCCTCCGGCCACCTGCACTCACCAGACGAAACGCAGAAGCAGAGCGTCTACTTCACGCCGGTATTCTGTGAGGTCGTGGTACCAACCCGGCTCGAGCCGGCCCATACGTGCAACAGCAAATACTGCTGCGTGGTTTTACCACCGTAAAAAGATATTGGGTTTTCTGTCAAGAAATTCTCAGTAGCAACCCGGAGTCAGGAAGTTGGCGGTGTTCCACCGCCGTGCCTCCGATAGCAAGTAAAACCGTAGATTTTGCGCTTGATCTCCCGCCGCTCGTGTTAGATTATCGTTCCATTGGAATATGAAAATGAGAGAATTGATAGTGCACCTGTTTTTGAGCATACACTCGGGTATTATGATCCTGTCCTACGCAGATGGCTAGTCTCCATTGAGGCCTGGCCGCCGTGACAGGAGTTCGATCTGGAGGACATTATTATTATTATCAATGAATAAAAAATCACGTTTATGAAAAAAAATTGAAATAAATATAACATAGGTAATATATGAACTTTCTACAAAGACTCAATTTGTTTATTTAATTTAATTAAACCACACTGTTGATGGCATGTTTCTGATACAAAAGAAAACGATTTTTGAGCAAATACCGACTAGTCACATACAGCTATGTATCTGATACATGATCTCTCACTGCTGGTCGTATGAGGAATCTCAAGGTCACTCAGCAAGCTATGGAAATAACTAAGCTCGGGATTTCTCTACGTGATAAACTTAGAAATGAGGATATACGCAGTAGAATTAGAGTAACTGACATAGCTTTTTTTTTAAATACTGGTAATATTATTACACATTACTAATATTCCACCACTAACAACACATCTGGTGACAACGCATCTACATTTTGATCTGTATTAGAGGATAGATGTAGATGTCTATGGGCCGCAGCAACCACTTACCATCAGGTGGACTGTGTGCTCGTTTGTCACCCATATCCTATTAAAAAAAAACCAGTGTGTTTGCATATTTTTTTTAATGTGTCTGAGTGTACCAGAGTATGTCTACCCTTACAACTGTTACATAGAAAAAAAAACATAAGTTATGATTTTTACGAGATTGCTCTAATTTGGATTTTGAAAAATACGTTGTTTTGTACATGCCATAAGAAAAAAATATTTATGTACACCAAATTAATATAATTGTAAACATCAAAATTATAATCATCGCCATCTTCGTTTATTGATTTGAATAAATAACGTGCCGGAACGTGTCCGTTTCCCGATGTATCATCATCGTTATCATTATTAGAGCCTACCAAAGGTCAACTGCTGAAAATAGGCCTTTTGCTTCAATCATGGAGGTCCTTTTTCACACATTTGAAAATTACGGGTTAACAAAGAAAAAACTGATTATTTATATTTCCTGTAGTAATGTGAAACCCGTTAAAATAATCATTTTATTGTTATTTACCAGAGAAAACATGTCTAATGTGATCATGTAAATCAATGTTCTATCTCATTATTATTCAAGGCACGAAGCTGCATAGCGTTGGTCTCTTTAGCCTTTTCAGTAAATTATCAATTTCTTTTAGTTGGGATTTTTCAATTTAAACATGAATTTTATTGCGGGATATTGAGGGGTCTTTCAAACAGAGTGAACAATTTATAATTAAGATTTTCTGTGGGGATTGAACACCCTTTCTAAACATCGCTATCTGTTCTTTATTAACCGTTACTGTTATAGCATACCAAAAATCCACTACTGAACATAGGCCTCCCCCAAACTATGTTTAATAGGAGAAGAATTTTTGCCTTGGTTGTCATGCTTGGTAAGCGGACTGAGAATCACAATTTTTAATTATCTTGAGTTGTTTTCAGGAAGAAGACGTTGCTCATCGTCTGTTTCATTTCCCTCTGTCGGCTCTTACGATACTCACTGGATTATATGGAGTAGCGGATTCTCGTATGCTGCCACTAGACGGTGTTCGATGCTTGATGCGTGCAAAATTATTATTTTATTATATTTAATAAAATCTATCTTATGTTTGGTTATCACTGGAAGGGGGCTTCCATTACCTTATGCGTTAAAATATTATAATGACATCGATGAGGACGTCGGTGTTGACGTCACATAAAATACTGAATGTGAATAAAACACATAATATTCTTTCATTGATATTTTTAATAGTCGTTCTCAGTCACGATATTATGCAAATTTTCTTATGTCATAATATCACGTGTTAGTTTCACTTTGATACTGGGACTTCTGAATATGTGATGTTACAATATTTAACACATTGCGAGATTTAAGATCGATGTAAAAACATCGATTTTTGGCTCACAGTATGTATAATTATTGAAAATCCGAAACAGTATCAAACAGAAAGAGACAGTCACAATACAAACACATTTGATAAATAATAATTTGTATTTTTGCATAGAATACGAACTTGGGTGATTAGTGATCTAGTAGTTAATTATCCCGATGCCTTAACCACAGGCCAAACCCATTAACACTCCATTTTAAGCTGATAAATGCTCAAAATCCAAACTTTTCTCATTCAAACAAAACTCAAACAAAATCTAGCGCTTCTAATAGATCATATCACTTGCAGACATAATCTGCGAAGTAATTTGTATTCACAAAGCAGCTTCATACAAATCTCGTGAGAGGTTAATAAACACGAGGCTCTGCGATAATAAACTAAAGTTAAAATTGAAATATATAATATTGTGCAACATAAACACATTTTTCTGTTAAAGTTTTATGTGCGTTAACGTAACGCACGTAAAACTTTAGACTTAATTAAACGCGTAAAAAAAGTTATAATTTTTTAAAGGAATATCAGTTAGGCTATATACATTAATAATACTCCCGTTAACCACCTTAAGTAAGCTTTAAAATGCTTGTGTTAAGAGTAGCTTACCACAATAATCGAATGATGGATTCAAAACCACGACTTTCTGAGTTTGCAGATCAAACCCTACCATAAGGCTACTGTCATCTATTATATTTTTAAAGATAGTATTATGCGCCCGCTATGTATTTTGTAAAGTAAAATTAAAGTAAAGTTGCAGCCTATTTATGTCCCACTGCTGAGCACAGGCTTCCTCTCATTTCTGAGAGGTTTTTAGGGCAAGGAAATGTCCGCCGTGCTGCCCCAGTGCGTGTATTTTTAAATAATATTTTTTTCTTATTTCTCGGACATTCAGGTTTCCCCCACGACGTTTTCCTTCACCGCAGATCAAACCCTACCATAAGACTGTCGCATATTATATTTTTAAAGATAATATTATGCGCCCGCTATGTATTTTGTGAATTGTATTAAATGTTCGCCGTAAATTTTACAGTAAGCAAAGGTGGACTACAGAAGGAACACTACAAAAGAAAATAAACATACTATATTATACGTTTGTTTACATTTTTAGTATTGAATCTGACGATTGGACTTTCACACGTCTTTGAAATATGTTTTTAATTTCTTAGTTAATTTCTAACTTCTGGATTAAATGACTCCGTGTTGCTAGAGTGAGAGAATTCGATTTGGTTCCGTAAGGTTTCGAATCTAATGTTATCATTGTTGTAAAGACATTAAGCAATTGTACATTTCTTTGTTCTTTGTTATGATCCAAGGGATGTAATAAAAATAAAGCTAAACTGCAACGTCACAAAGACAGTTCGACTTTGAAAAACTTGCTTCATGGAATTGGATTTATGGAAAAAGTATTTTAAAACCTACCTTAACTGAAATCAGAGCCATACCGAGATGTATAGAAAATTGCAAACTTTATTACTAACTAAACACGGAACCGCTTAATATTTAGAAGCGGCTTATAATCCCCGCAGAAAATCTCAATGGTTAAATTGTGTTTTCTGTTTATGAATACATCAGAAGATCTCGCATTAAAATACACTTTAAAATTAAAAATCACAAACAAAAATTAATAATTTACTGAAAATGCTAAAGAGACCAACGCTAATACCATTTCGTGCCTTGAATAGTAATGAGACTGAAAAAATGAAAAATGAAAAAAATCTTTATTCAGTATCTTTTACATCATTGTTACATTACTAATGGCCGGAATCTCCTTTTAAGTATGAATACTTGTGTTAGGAGACCCCTCTCTTTCTTAAGATTACAAAAAGATACATTGTGTTACAGTGAGTATTAACTACAGCAAGACAATACAACACAAGTTAAAAGTAAACGGGGTCAAAATGAAGCTTTATAGTTAATTATTAAGTGCTACCTGAGGAAGGGCAAAAATAATTAATTAACAATTTAATTTAACAAAAGAACTTTAACAACTTAAGTTAATAATATGTATGTGTGTGAACGCGCGCGCATGTTGTGTGTGTGTGTGTGTGTGTGTGTGTGTGTGTAAGTGTGTGTGTGTGTGTGTGTGTGTGTGTGTGTTTGTGTGTGTGTGTGTGTGTGTGTGTGTGTGTGTGAGTCAGTGAATAGAATTATGCCTTTACACTATATTTGTTAATGTAAGATAAGGTTCTCAATTTCATCATATTTTTTACCTTGAAGCCAGCTCTGTAGTGTGTTCTTACATGAATGTGTCGCTGTTGGGTAAAAATTAAGAATTTTATTTAATTTGTTATAAATATGTGCGGATTGTCTTCCAAATTGTCTCCTCGCGTAGGCAGTTTTAACGTGGGGTACAGGTGCAACATTTAATATTCTTCTTTTATTTAGTCTAGGGGGGTTGTAGGGGAGTTTTCTATGAAGTTTTAAAATCACGTGTAAAATGTAAAGTTTCCTTACAGATAGTAGGCCACATTGGGAATATAGACTGACGGTTGGAAACCTATAAGGTTTAAAATAAATCACTTTAAGCAAAGATCTGTGAGCCCTTTCTAGTTCTAGAAATTTTGTTTTGGTGGCTCCACCCCAGACTGTGATACAGTAATTAAGAATAGATTGGGCTAGCGATATATATATTTGTTTTATTAAATCTGCGTCGGCAACGTGTCTTAAAGTCTTAAAGATCCAAGTAAGTTTGCGAATTCTGCCAATCAGTAGGTCAATATGGGCACTCCAAGCAAGGCGTTGGTCAATCATTACTCCAAGATACTTGGTTTTAGATGTTTTATCAATGCTATCACATGAGCAATTTTGGTTGGTGATATTGTTACATAAATGAATTTTTATTTGGAAGTCTAAATTTGGCTGAGTACTGTTATAATTTGTGAAACATATATAATTGCTCTTAGAGACGTTTAGAGTCAATAAATTTTTGTCTAACCAACGAGCTATTCGTGCCAGACCTTCCTGTGCAAAGCCACGTACTTCGTCCCATGTTGAACCAGAGAAAACTACAGCGGTGTCGTCTGCATATGAAAATAATTTACCATTAAGAATATCCAACTTACAAAGGTTATTAATGTAAATTAAGAAGAGCGTTGGACCCAGCACACTCCCCTGGGGGACACCATATGTTGTGTCTGCCAGGTCACTGATACAGTCACCAACTCTAACACTCAGTTTACGATCACGCAAATAATCACACAGCAAAGCTAGGGGAGTACCCCTGACACCCACTGATTCCAATCTGCGCATAAGGATGGGGACAGAGACGGTATCGAAAGCCTTCTGAAGATCTAGAAAAACTGTAATGCACTTTTTATTTTTATCGACATTTTCAG
Source organism: Parnassius glacialis (assembly GCA_033319125.1). Lineage (NCBI taxonomy): Eukaryota > Metazoa > Arthropoda > Insecta > Lepidoptera > Papilionidae > Parnassius > Parnassius glacialis. The sequence goes on from JAVANC010000026.1 coordinate 54,690,905, forward strand.
TAATGTGAGACGTTAATGCACTTATAGCGTCTTCTGTTGATATTCCTCGTCTAAAGCCAAATTGGGAGTTAGATATTAATTGATATTTGTTTAGGAAGCTGATTAATCTGTTGTTTATAATTTTTTCTAATATTTTTGAAAGAACTGGAAGGACTGATATAGGTCTATAGTTGGTGGTTTCGTTTCTGTCTCCACCCTTATGTACCGGAGTGACAATAGCATGTTTGAGCGCAGTAGGAAAGATACCCTGTCCTATGCAGAGGTTAGCTAAATGAGCAATAACTGGGGCTATTTCTTTGCCAACATGTTTCAGAAATTTCGTTTGTATACCATCCCAGCCCGCAGCGCTGTCCGATTTTAATCCCATTAAAGTTTCGTAGACCTCATTCGGATCAGTTTCTAATAAGACAATGGAGGAGGGTGGATGTATATCATTAGAATTATCAGAAAGTGTGTCCCAATTTGTTTGACGCATTAAAATATTGTCAGCTAGGGATTTGCCAATATTAGCAAAATAGGCATTTATGTAATTTACAGATTCTTTAGGGGTTGATTTACAGTTAAGAAGTCCTATATTATTTGATTTATTTACTTTACGATGCGTGATGTCATTTATAGATTTCCAGAGTAACCTAGGATTCTTTTTATTTTTAATTAGTTGATCTCTTTCGTAATTCCGTTTTAACGTTTTAATCAAAGCATTACAGTGATTGCGATAGCGTCTATATGTTATTTTTAGAATTTCATTTTTTGGGTCACGTTTCAGTTTTTTCTGCATATCGTTTCTATTTCTTATACAACGAAGAATGCCCATTGTAATCCATGGTTTTAATATGCGATTTTTACATGGAATTGTCGTTGTTATTGTATTTGTTAAAATACATTGCCTCAGTTTATTAATTAACACATCAGTAAGACTATTGGCATTATTATGTAATAGCATGTCATGAAATTCCAAACCCTTAAAGGATTCGATTGCTTGTAGAAGGTTGATAGAGGTCTTTATTTTAGGGGAATTAATTACATCTTTTATATTGGATAGTTTTAGAAAAATCATGTAATGGTCAGTAATAGTTGTATTTATAACGTATATAGACGCAACATTTTTAGTTTTATTTAGTTTTAAAATAAAATGATCCAAACAATTTTTGTTTCTAGTTGGTATGGTGTGTCCTGGTAACATGCCATGCATTGCTAGCATGTTTAAGTAGTTTATTTTATTTTTACGTTCGTTTGTCTGTAAGTTGTCATTGTTTGTTATATTTATGTTTATGTCTCCCGTAAGAATTATTGTTTTAAATGTTTTTAGGTTATTTAAGTGTTTTTTGTTATTTAAGAGACTGTGCATGATCACATAAGACATGTTTAATCTGCGAAATAACATAATAATTGTTATTTTAAAGGGTTTCACATTATCTACAGGAAACGTTATACAGGCATTGATTTCTTAATTTATCTTTTTCCACTTTGATAGCCCGTAATTTTCAAATAAGTGATATGGGACTATTACATTTAAGGACATATTTTATAGATAGTACAAACAATGTAATGTCAAACCCATGTACTACAATCATTTCAACATAATAAAATTATTCTTATTCTTACATTATTAGCAAGCATTTGCCGCAATAGCCAAGTTTGGGAGGCAGATCAACAATTACAAGAGATGTCTAGCTAGGCAATCGTTAATTCACCGTTAACACAACACCCAAATCCAACCCCAAGATCTAGGTGTTTTGAATGTGGCATAATTTTTTTTATATGTTGAGGATGACAAACGAACAAACAGTCCACCTGATGGTAAGTGGTTGCTGTGGCCCATAGACATCTACATTTATCCTCGATTACGAATCAAAATGAAGATGCGTTGTCACCCGTGAGGACTAAGATGGAATGCCTCCTTTCCAGTAAAAAGGGTTTCCGGTTCTCTACACTTACCATACGAAACACAGCAGCATAATGCTGCTATTTTACGCTGGTATTCTATGAGAGCGTGGTCTTTCCCAGGTTGAGCTGACCCATTCGTGTCACAACTATACCAGAAATATAGCTGCAGCAAGGCTCTAGCCCGTTTCAAAAATATATATAATATACGAGATGGTACACTGCCATCTATCCAAAGTTATAGAATCTTACCAGCAGCTTCCACGTTTGCCTCAACATGTTCGCTACTAAAGGATAAAGTGAGACATAATTTACTTAATTATCAGAGGATGCATAATAATTCAAAAACTACATCAATGCAAAACAAATTCATGATTTCTGAAAGGATCAATGTAAGAAAATTGTAATTGTGATGTGACGTGATAGAAAATAAACCTAGCAAGCTAACAGCATAGCAAAGTGGAAAGCAATCAGCTTTGTAGCGGTTTCTAACGGAAAAAAAATATTCAAAATAGGAGGTTCAGATGCCTGGGTGATCAGTAATCGATTGCTGAAAACAGAATTTGAAAATTCGAAACCGTTCTCGAGATAATCGTGGGACAGATGGACAGATGGACAGACGGACGGACAGACGGACAGACGGACAGACGGACAGACGGACAGACGGACAGACGGACAGACGGACAGACATCGTGAAATCAATAAGTGACTTCGCAAGCTTCGCCACTTAATAAGTAGGTAAGGTCTTACTATGACGACCGTGGGAAACACTAAATGGTATATGCTGGAATCTATATATAATCTATCGCGATTGTCACTTCTAAAACACCATTGATATGTATTATTACCTCTTTGGTTAATTGGTCGGGCCGAAATCAATCATATGGTTTTTGACGCACGACGCAAAAAGAAGGGAGGTATAAGTTGGCCGCTATGTGTGTCTGTTTGTCTGTCTGTGACACCGTTGCTCCTAAACGGTTTAACCGATATGGGTGCGATTTTTTTAAAATTTAAAAGCAGGTTTCCTAGCGGTGGTTTTGGACATGTTTTATCAAAAACGATTCAAATGTTTAATGGTCATCAGTTTTGTTGGTTGTGGTAGGGTTCTTTTCGGCGGTTTTTAAAATCTCAATTTAAGTTATTATGTCAAGAAATTCTCAGTATCAACCCGGTGTTAGGTAGATAGCAGTGCTTCACTCCTGTGCCGTTGATCCTACGACTGATTTATCTCCTGCAATTGGCCGTGTCGTCTTGCTATTCAACTGACACTTTAATCCTGTCCTGCGCAGATGGCGAGTCTCCGTTGAGACTGACCGTTGTGACCAAATTGGGTCTTAATGTCCTCCATTAATATACGAGTAAAATGATTTTCAATAAGTGTTTTTGTAATCTATATTGATAAAAATGGTTTTATTCTACTCTATATTATTGCCTTATTCTAAGAATGATAATAATTATTACTGTAATTCTTTGCTACTGCGTAACTATAATTGCTTGTTATTCGCGAAAGCAAATTTCACATCAATATTCGCTTATTGAAGCAATCATGTTTAGCCTAATAAAGCAATTGAACATAAGTAAACCGCAATATACTTGAGATATAGGTAGATATTTTATATGAATATTTCTTTATTTTGCTAAACAAAACAAAAGGAAATTTAAAATTTTAGATTGAATAAAAAAGACTTGGCCTTCGATGCGATCATGTTTTTATAGAGTAAGGGTGAAAAACGCGCATACAGTCTACCTGATGATAAATGCATACCGTGGCCCATAGACATCTACATTTATCCTCGACTAAGCGTCAAAATTCAGATGTACTCATATATATATATATATATATATATATATATATATATATATATATATATATATATATATATATATATATATACATACCCCTGTAGAACAAGTTGGAAAGCCTCGTGGGGAGGCTTCTTCGGACAATTAAAATAAAAACTTGCTGTTGTGTTGAAAATATCTATACACACATATATCGATTCCACAAAAAATAACTATAGAATTGACACAGACTCTCATAGCAGAAATTGTGAACACGTAATGCGCGTTCAAGATTCGGTAGCCAATTGAAGCGGTGGAGCGAGGCGTCTTAGGCTTGACCATCTTCTCCCGCCCTTGGAACACCCTGCTGTTCCAATAGTGCTGGTAGGCGGCACAGACGATTGTATGCTCGTCGCAGCGTTCCTGTGCTGGTGGTGACGTCAGCGACGCGGTTGATGCCGTCAGAGCCGGGATAAAGTTGCGTGACCCATCCTAGGAGCCACCAATTGGGGGGTAGCCGGTCCTCCTTGATTAAAACCATGTCCCCCAGGTTAATGTGACCTTCATCCTTGCGCCACTTATTTCGCATTTGCAATTCTGCAACATACTCTTTGTGATATCTTTTCCAAAAATGATTAACGAGCGCCTTGATTCGCTCGTAACGTAAAAGACTGTGAATCGTTGAGTGTTCATTCACCTGTGGAAGTGGTAAGTTAGTTAAGGTCCGTCCAATAAGGAAGTGTGCAGGTGTCAGGGGGTCTCATTGGGATTAGAGGACAAGGGAGTAAGCGGCCTTGAATTTAGTATGCCTTCGATTTGAATTAAAGCTGTATTCATTTCCTCATATGTGAGATGAGCGAGTGATAATATAAGTTTTAAATGATATTTTATAGACTTTACTGAGCTTTCGACTAAGCCGTTAAAATGGGGACTGTAAGCAGGTGAAAACTTAAAATTAATTGATATGTCGGATGCAAATGAAGTAAGGTTGTCAGAATTGTTTTTTTAAAAATTTAGAAAGTTCGTTATTTGTGGCCACAAAGTTTGTGCCATTGTCTGAAAAGATGTTGGCAGGTCTGCCTCTGCGAGAAATAAATCTATTGAGTGCAGCTATGAAACCTTGGCAAGATAGATCTGTCACCAACTCGATGTGGACTGCACGCACCTAGACTAGACACTAGACAAACAAAAACGCAAATATAAGATTTGATTAGTTTTGAACCCCTGCCTTTTCTGTCCGATATCATTACTGGCCCGGCATAATCAACAGCTGTGTTAGAAAAAACATGTTCAGTGTGAGTTCTTTCAGAAGGGAGACTAGACCCATGGTAGGCTGTATAGTTTTACCTGAAAAGCGACAACATTTTATGCAATTTTTAACTGTTTTTCTTGCTAGATTTCTCCCTCCTACTGGCCAATATTTGTGACGAATACTTGATAATAATAATTGTGGTCCTGCGTGCATGAGAAGTGTGTGTTGATGTTTGAAAATTAACATAGTGAAATAATGTGAAGCGTGAAGTATGATTGGATGTTTTGTGTCATAATTGTAGTGTGAATTCCTTAACCCGCCTCCAACTCTCATCACACCGCTGTTATCTATGAATGGTGTCAGAGAAATTAATTTATTTTTAAGTGACAGCTGTTTATTCTGTGCAAAAATGGAATATTCAACAGTAATTTGAACAGTGGTAGAGCCACGCGGCAGCTTTTGCTGTCGCACGGATGGGCCGGCTTGAACCGGGGTGGTACCACGACCTCACAGAATACCAGCGTGAAGTAGAAGTTTACCTCTGCGTTTCGCTTGGTGAGTGCAGGTGGCCGGAGGCCCTTTTTACTGGAAATGAGGCATTCCATCTTAGTCCTCACGGGTGACAACGCATCTGCATTTTGATTCGCAAACGAGGATAGATGTAGATGTCTATGGGCCGCAGCAACCACTTACCATCAGGTGGACTGTGTGCTCGTTTGTCACCCTTATCCTATTAAAAAAAAAAGAAAATAATTCTTGTCATGCCATGGTAAGTTCCGAAACCTTTAAACATAAATTTAATTTATTTTATTAATTGATAAACTGTTACTTGTAATAATTTTGTAAAGCTTGAATAACGATTAATCAAATTGATTGTGAAATTATTATTTAATGATAAATGACATCGAATTTTTGTTTCAGGTAAGTCAGCTGGTTGAATCAGCTGTGGCTGCTGCGGCCAAGACGTTTCGTCGTGTGATAAAAATGGAGGACCTGACCACCAGAGATCCGCATTGTTCAACTGAGTTGCGTTCAAACCTCTGGACCCGATATCTGCTGGATTTAACTGTGTGGGAATGTATCACCAAGAAGATTGATCTGTGTGTTCTGTGATTTCATTACTTAACTTAACTTAACTTATCTTCACGCACAATCCCTGACGGGGTAGCCAGAGAGAACAGATCGCCAAGTGTCACGATCCATACATACCTCTTTCGCTTCTTTCAGATTCATTATCTTTTTCATACATGCACGTCTAGGTATCCGAGTACTCTTGACCCTCCCCTCTTCGAGCAGTTTGCTCACATGGTCTTCGAAAGTTAGTCTCGGTCTACCTCGATACCTTTTAATATTAACTTTCGCGCTATATATTTTCTTCACCATTCGGTCTTCACTCATTCGCTCAACGTGCCCAAACCATCGAAGCACGCCCTTATCAATTTTGTTGATAAGGTCATCTTTCATACTAACTTATCTTCACGCACAATCCCTGACGGGGTAGCCAGAGAGAACAGATCGCCAAGTGTCACGATCCTTACATACCTCTTTCGCTTCTTTCAGATTCATTATCTTCTTCATACATGCACGTCTAGGTATCCGAGTACTCTTGACCCTCCCCTCTTCGAGCAGTTTACTCACATGGTCTTCGAAAGTTAGTCTCGGTCTACCTCGACACCTTTTAATATTAACTTTCGTGCTATATATTTTCTTCACCATTCGGTCTTCACTCATTCGCTCAACGTGCCCAAACCATCGAAGCACGCCCTTATCAATTTTTGTGATAAGGTAATCTTTCAAACCTGATTTTTTTTTCCGGCTAAAAGCACTCCCCAAGTATACAATTTCATTTACCTGTTCTAGACATTCCTGATTTACCCATATTTCACACTTCGTTCTCTCTTCGTCCCTTTCAAATACCAGAACCTTAGTTTTATTAGCATTCAAACGGAGACCTTTAATTTCACATTCCTCTTTCATACACGTGACTAATGCCTGCAGTTCTGCCTCTGATGGTGCAATAAGCACTGCATCATCAGCATACAGCAGACACTTTACTTTTATGTCACCCAATTTCACACCCAAACAATCTTTCAGCTTCTGTAAACAGCTGTCGAGATACAGTATGAACAGTCAGGAAGACATGACACAACCCTGTTTTACGCCCGTTTGGACGCTTAACATGGCTAACAGGTCATGCCCTACCCGCACACAAGCTTTACAATCACAGTAAAGTGACTGCACAGCCCTTAGCAATCGACTATTCAGACCGTACCCCGGCAACAGTTCCCACATTTTCTTCCTTACAACCTTATCAAATGCTTTCTCAAGATCCCCAAAAGCGAAGAAAATCTTCTGGTTAGCAGCCAGAAGCTTCTCCGTGATCATGCGTAGAGAAAACATTTGATCCGAGCATCCTCTTCCAGGTCTAAATCCGCATTGTGCCTCCCATAGAAATCTTTCCGATTTCTCTTGCATCCTACGTGTCAAAACCTTCGAGTAAACTTTACTTGCTAAACTGGTCAAGCTGATCGCCCGATAGCACCCGCAGTCAAAATGTGAACCTTTACCTTTATATAAAGGCACAATGACTGCGGATCGCCAATCATCCGGGCCATCCCCCGTCCGCCAGCACATATTGCACAGCAGATAAAAGCTGTCCCAGACGCGAGGCCCACCATACTTGACCATTTCAGCAGTAACTCTGTCTAGTCCCGCAGCCTTACTACATTTCAAACTTCGAATCGCACGTTCAATCTCTTTCATACTGATGACCTCAGTGTCATCGAGGTCCGGGTCTGGCGTACCAGTCACGGCGTCATCACCGGATCCCCCACTAAGATCATCACACGCATACATTTCTCTATAAAATTCGCTCCATCGCTGCATGACGTCCGATTTTTCTGTGAGGACGTCATTAGTTTCCGAAAGCACTTTGTTCATTCTTAAGGCCGTCGCACCACTTCGGGTCCTTCCAACCTCTTTCCAGAATAGCTTGGAGTTCTCCTTAAAGTTGTGCGACAACCTTTCGTCCGCTTCCATATTACACCTTTCACGCATTTCCTCAATCAATGCTTTCGTGTGAACTTTCTGCAGCTTATATCTTTCTTTCATCTTCTCTCTCATATCCTTATCATTACTTGAGGCCAAGTAGTCTAACCATGCTTTCTTCTGCTTCTCAACAGCTTCTTTCACTTCATCATTTTACCATCCATCTCTTCTTTTACTACTGGCTCTTTTTATTGTTCCACACACTTCTTCCGCTGCACTTACCATTCCATCCCTAAGGTTCTGCCATGTTCTTTCCACACATTTATTTCTGCCATCGATGGTGTCAAGCTTTTCGGCTACCCTCGCATGATATTTGTCCCTAGTATCTGCTTCCTGAAGCTTCCAGCTTCGGATGCGACAGACCGACTGTGGTTCTGTTACTGCTGTCCGGTAGCGCCAACCCGCGAACTGAACCCTAAATCTAGTAATCACTAGATAGTGATCCGTTCCCAGGTCAGCACCCCTGAACACTCGCGTATCCATCACCTGTTTCCACAGTCGGTCATCCACCAGAAACAAATCGATCATACTTCTCTCATTCTTTCTTTCTCTAGTATACATATGGATTTTCTTGTGATTAAACATAGTGTTTGTCACAAGAAGACCCTTTTCCTTGCATACCGCCAGTATAAGCTTGCCAGCATCATTAACCCTTTTATCGCCAAACTTTCCAAGCACCGACTCGTACTCTGGTCGAGCGGTACCTACCCATCCATTCAAATCACCACATACAACAATTCTTTCGTTTCCCCTAGCCAAATCTAGAACTTCTCTTACAT
>JAVANC010000026.1:54699749-54811477 GCA_033319125.1 Parnassius glacialis
CCCTCCGTTGGGATGGGTGCGCAGCTGTGTAGAATTGCAGCCCTGAAAAGGGCTGGCAGGGGTCGCGACGAGCACGCTTCTACAATGACCCCTAGTGATTTCATTGATTCTATTTAATACAACCTAATACTATGGTAGAATCGCACCAATAGATGCTATCTTGAACATTAAGTCGTAATGAATTATTTACCTTGTTAGCTAAACGTGACGCCAATAGCGCACCGCAGAGTTCTAACCTAGGTGTGTATAATTGTTTCAGTGACGCCACCTTGCTTTTGGCTAATAGAAGTTTTGTCTGAATTTTATTGTTTTTTATCAATTGATCTGAGATAAATACAGGCGCTGTATGCGTTGCAGGATGCGTCACTGAAAGCACGAATTTCTATTTTAATGGGTGAGTTACATATTATGTGTCTAGGTACCTTAATCTTGTTATGAGTTAAATTTTCTTTAAATATATTCCAACTGTGTAAAAGTTCATGGGGTAATTCATCGTCCCATGATACTCGTATTTGCAGCCCACAATTTTTGTAATAATAATTTTGCTTGTAGTATGCATGGATTGATAAGCCCTAATGGTCGAATATTTGAGCAATTGTTAAAAGGACTGATCGTTTACTAGATTTTATGTTTTTTATGTCAAATGTATATGAAAATAATAATGTGTCTGGTTTACTATCCCAAAGAAGACCTAATGTTTTAGCGCAACTGTCATTGTTTAAAGTCAATAGTTCGTCTGTTGAGTTATTTGTTATATAGCGTCCAAATTAAGTTTACTATTAGACCGCCATTTGCGTAAATTAAACTGCCCTGTTTGTAGTGTAGTAACGCCCTTGCATATATAAGTTCTTGCATTGAGTCGTGGCCTGAAATGTAATCATCCACGTAAAAGTCATGAAGTATAGTTTCTTGTATGTGTTTGTCTGTGCACTCTTGGCCCAACTGAACAAGACATCGTGTGGCGAGATACCGGGGTCGATGCGGTCCTGTAAGTAACTGTATTTAATTTATATTTCTTTACCTCCTCAGAAGGGTTGAAACGCCATAAAATTTGCTGTAAACAGCGTTGATTTTCAGTGATAAGAACATTTCTATACATTTTTTCGACATCAGATGTCACTACGAATTTATGCTGACGAAATCTTATTAAAATACTAATAAGGTCATCTTGTACAGTTGGCCCAACATGCTGAAGTTGATTAAATGAAATACCGTTAGATGTCGCTGCGGAAGCGTCGAACACTACTCGCAGGTTGGTTGTTAGACTGGATTCTCTGAGCACTCCATGATGAGGTAAGTAATATGAATTAATTTCATAGTTGTCTTCATTTAAAGCCATGTGGCCTAAGTTTAGGTATTCTTTTATGAAGTCAATGTATCTTGTTTTGAAAGGAGGATCACGTGCAAATCTACGTTCCAATGATAAAAATCTCGACATGGCTTGCTCATGAGAACTACATAATAACTGTGGTGAATGTTTTAATGGTATAGTAACTATGAACCGACCCGTCACTTTGACGGGTCGTTGTATTTTTAAATGACTGTTCACACTCGTGATCTTCCTTGCAAAGTGTGCGAGATCAAGTGACTATTTCCAATTCAAAGAATCTATCTAATTGTTCTTGCAACTCAAAGTCGTGTGAAAACTGACAATAGACTGTATTCATGTGTGTTTTTTTTTTTGTATGAAAAGGGATGGAGCCCAAGACTAGCCATCCTAGTTTTGTTTTGGTTAAGAATGGTTTGTTTTTTCCTAAAGAAATGCGTTCCGTATTTAAAATATGCCAAAATATATCTGCGTTCATTAAAATATCGATACTCGCTTATAAAAATGTGGATCAGCGAGATGTATGTTTTGTGGAATGTTCATTGAAGAACAATCGATTTCAATGGTTGGCAATGATTGAGTGATTTGTGGTACTATATAACAGTTTATGTCTTGTATGTATGGTTCAAAAGTGATGAAATTGTTATATAACACCGATTATGTATGAGTGATGACAGACCGTTCAATCCTTCTACAGAAGCTGATGTTGACTGTATGGGTAGATTTAATTTATCACAAAGATTTTTTGTTATGAAGCACGAAGTGCTTCCATTATCTAACATAGCACGTATTTTATGTTTTTTACTATCAGGGGTAACAATGTCAACAACAGTTGTAGATAAGAGAACATAACATTGATGTGTGGATGAAAGAGCAATATTTGTTTGTGTGATTTGTGGTTGTGTGCTTGTGGTAGTCCCTTCTTGCGGCACACAGTTGTTGCTCTCCCTGGAGGCCGGTGAAGTTACAGCTTCACGGAGTTCCAGGTGAAGCATAGTATTATGTTGTTTTGAACATACCCTGCAGGAACCTAACTTACATTTGGTGTGATCATGGCCTGTGCGTAAACAATTATTATATTGTACAATTGGATCACCAGCTTTATTGCAGATCGGAGCATCAAGGTCGTAGTAGACGGTGCATGCTCCGATTACAAGCCCATTAACGCTGGTGTTCCACAAGGCTGCGTGCTATCACCAACGCTGTTTCTTCTGCATATCAATGATATGTTGAAAACCAGTAACATTAATTGCTCTGCAGACAACAGCACTGGTGATGCTTTATACACCGGCCGTACCAATATTTCTCGGAAAAACGTCGCCGAGTACCGGAACAAACTTGTGTCTGAAGTCGAGACTTTGTTGAACAAAGTCTCAGACTGGGGGCGACTAAACCTAGTCCAGTTCGATCCCCAGAAGACACAAGTTTGCGCGTTTACCACTAAAAAGATACCCTTTGCCGTATCTCCTCAGTTTCAAGGCACTCCCCTTGTTGCCTCAGCCAGTATCGGTATCCTCGGTGTCGACTTTAATTTGTCTAAAAAGTGCTTTCGTCTATTGTGTGCTTGTGTGTTTTATAGGATAAATTATGGTGGATATATAAATTTTCTGTCTTTTTGCAAGTTACTAGCGTCGAGTGTACTATATTTGATATGTTTTTTATTACATCTATTTTTATATAGTGCTGCGTCAATGTATTTTTGTATAATGATTTTTATTTTTAGTTACACTATAAATTCACTTTATTTTATTATTCTAACTGAAAAAACACTGATATATTATTCTAACAAAAAATGTATTATATTAAATATTGTATCATGTAACATAAATATTTATCATATTATATATAATATATATATTAAGGTAAACGTTAAAACCTCCATACCTATTGTACATGCTATTCAGTATAGCCAATCAAACGTCAGAAATGAATAAATCTATGTACCTAAAAGTTGGTTTCTAAATGCAGGCTCATTAGGTACAAAACATGATGAGTTTTTAGCCGTTATGAGCCAATATGAAGTTGATATAATGGCAATAAATGAGACGTGGCTCCGGGAGAATGAAGAAGGCCGAGCCCCGCGCGTGCCTGGTTATAGACTACGTCACGTGCCGCGACCGCTCTCCGTGCGTGCTGGCCGCGGAGGTGGTGTAGGCTTTTATATCAAGCGAGAGGTGAGTGTAAAAACATTAACCACGCCTCACCACAACTTTGTTGAAGAAATGTGGCTGAACTTACGAATTAATTCAAAAAGCATCGTTATTGGCACGGCCTATCGCCCTCCATGGCTTAATGTTGATATATTTCTTGACGCTATAATTGACAGTCTTAGCACTTTTTCATATGATTATGTTATGATATTAGGAGATTTAACATTAACTTACTTAATACAGAGGACAGTAAGACAAAACGTTTTTTAGAATTTATAAACCATGTAAATATCGTACAATTAATAGATGCGCCAACTCATTTTACAGAAACAAGTCAAACTCTCATAGATGTTATATGTACCGACGTACCTACGCGAAATGTAGCTATTAACCACATCAACGCCTTAAGTAGTCACGCCTACCTCTCCTGTGAGATGCATATAAAAAAAGACAAAATACTCCCACGATCTGCATTATATCGCCCTCTAAATGATATTCTGCTAGAATATTTCGAACATGATCTCCAGCTAATCCCATGGAAAGATATTCAGTGTATTGATAGCGTAAATGAAATGACAGAAACATTTAACTTTTACATTATACAATTATTTGACTTACATGCTCCTGTTAAAACGATAGTGCTTAAGGACCGCCCTTATCCATGGATAACGGACAACATAAAGTTTATGATGAGATTACGTGATGAAGCACATAATAAATTTCGCTCTTCGCAGTCACTTAACCATAAAACTTATTTTAAAGAAATGAAGCATCAAGTGAACATTGCGTTATATTACGAGAAAAAAGCTTATTACAATTGCTTTATTAACAACAACATTGGTAACCCAAAGAAATTGTGGTCAAATCTGAAGGCATACTCTTTACCGCCAAAAAATGTTACAGAATTACCTTCAAAGTAAATGGTACCTGACCTAATTAATGCACACTTTCTTAATACCCCAGGGACTAATAACGTAACAATATCGGAACTTACGTATTTCGAATTTGATAGATTCAGCTCTGGGAATTTTTCACTTAAAACGGTTTCTTCTGATGATATTTCAAAATAATAAAAACACTTAAATCTAACGCACAAGGGGTAGATGGTATTACACTTAATATGTTATTCATGACTCTCCCGCAAAGTTTGGATACTATAACTGCACTTGTCAATAAGTCAATTAGTACCCGGCATATTCCCTGAAATCTGGAAAAGAGCTCTAATACGTCCTATCCCTAAGAAAGGAAATCCTGATGATTTCAAAGATTTAAGGCCCATTAGCTTACTACCATGCTTATCGAAAATTCTTGAGAAAGTGGTATGTCAGCAAGTAACCGCTTATTTTGAAGACAATTCCATTCTACCTGATCTCTAATCAGGCTTTAGAAAGGGGCGAAGCACTGCCACTGCGCTTTCTGATGTAGTAGGCAATATATTGGAGGCTCAAGATAAAGGTCAGGGAACTTTGCTGGTCCTGTTGGACTATTCTAGGGCATTTGATACAATAAACACGATATTACTTCTATCCAAAATGGCATATTATGGTTTTGATCCCAAAACAATAAAATGGTTCAGCAGTTATCTCAGTGGGCGGTCACAACAAATAATACTGAAAAAAGAAAATGGGCAAAACTACATATCATCTGCTCAGCACATTACAAGAGGTGTTCCCCAAGGATCGATACTAGGCCCTGTGCTGTTTTCTTTGTATACTTCGGACATTATCTTTTGCTTTAAAAATTGTAAATACCATACATATGCTGACGATACTCAAGTTTATACCTCTTTCAAACCCATGAATACTGAGGAAGCTATACGGGACCTCAACGAAGATCTTGATAGAGTACTGAAGTGGTCAGAAAGAAATTCTCTAGTGTTGAATGCGTCAAAGTCGAAGTTTTTAATTTGTGGTACTAAACAACAAATAGAAAAAATAAACTATTTCAATCCAAAAGTATATATAAAAGAAACTATTTTAGAAAGAGTAGAGAAGACCCATAATCTAGGAGTTATAATTAGCCCTAACCTCAGATTCGAAGAATACATTGCTGGTGTCGTTAGGAACTGCTTCTATCGGTTAAAATCTTGTACAGGATACGTGAATATCTAAGTATCGAATTACGTAAGAGGTTATCTGACGCACTTGTATTATCAAAACTTAATTATGCTGACACTGTATATGGGCCATGTCTGCTGGCGCGCACCGCACACCTTATTCAAAGAGTCCAAAATGCTTGTGCAAGGTTCTGTTTTGATGTGCCACCAAGAGGTCATGTAAGCCCATTCCTTAATGATAATAACATCCTTAAGATGGCCGCTAGACGCAAACTCCACTTTGCTTGTGCTCTGTTTGGTGTTTTGAAAACAAAAACTCCAAAGTATCTGTACTCTAAACTAGACTGGTGTCGTGAACACAATAAGTATCTGACGCGTGTTTCCTCTCGCATATTAAGGGTCCCTCGACATAGTTCGGCGGCCTTCAGAGGTAGTTACAAATATACAGCCACCCACTGCTGGAATAATATACCTCCACCACTACGTAATCTAAAGACAATAGGGACTTTTAAAATACACTTAAAGAAATTTTTATTAAACAAACAGAAGGGAAGTATAAATGTTTGAACATGTTTTATTTAATAGTTACCTATGTAGTATTTCTAATCATAAATTTAAATTATACCTTTAATGATAATTTACTGCTTACTAAGTATTTATTTAATATATACCTAATATATACCTGTTACTCTGTATTTATTAACCTCTATATATATTTATAATACTTTTCTATATTATTATATTATATTATTGTACATAATCATATATTTATCATTAACATTTTAGTAAAACGTAGGGACTCTGCATACTACCGTCTACGGCACATCTCGCATGAGGTATAGAATAAGACTAAAAAAAAAAAAAAAAATACTCGCTCGCAATAATTGACCGTCGGAACTTGCTCGGGGCCGGCTGAAAATCAGCGCCGCAAGCTCGCGGCATATGCTGAGACGGTCCTTTCCACCACTTCATCATAGCACACCATATTTTTTTTTTGGACGCACTTTTCTTTATTCTAATTTTTGTTTGTTTTTAAGTCATTTGTTTTATTGTTAATTGTTATTTGTCATGTGTGTAGAAGATGTAAGTGTTGGAATAAATAAATGTCTTTATGTCTTTATGACATATCGAGTGACGTGCAGTTTCGTGGTCACTTGGAAGAGAAGGCCAAATTGGCCTCTAAAAAGCTTGGCGTGCTCAGCAGAGCGGGACAGTACTTCATGCGGGCACACCGCTTGCAACTTTACAAGGCGCAGGTTCGGCCTCACATGGAATACTGTTCTGAAGTGAACCCAAGCAGCGCTTACCACTTGTGGCCTTGCTAGGGTTTGAAGACGACGTAAAAAGTGAAGACCTACTGCCAGCCCTCCATGACCAAAACTTTGGAGACGACGAAAAGTGGACCCTGGAGGTATTACAAAAGAACAGTAAGGTGGCTTTCAAGAAGTCATGGAGGGGCAGTCGCAGGACTACCGTAGTGCTGCAGTGTTCCCCGGCTCTTAGGGATGCATTAACGGCCCGAAGGCGATTGTATATAGGGTGGGACGTGGTCGAACCATGCGACTTTGTAGACGTCACCTGTTGCCAGCGATGCCAGCAGTACGGCCACCCGGCCAAATACTGCAGGGCCAAAGAGGCAACGTGTGGCAAATGCGGCGAGGAAGGCCATGCCAGGAGGACTGCACCTCCGATAATGTGTGCTGTGCCACATGCAAGAAGTTTGGCAAGCCGGGTGCAAAGTCCCATGCCACGATGGCGAAGGCGTGCCCGGCTAGGGTGTACGCAGAAGAAAGGGCGGTCAACACTACGCAATATGGCGGTTGAAAATAATTTAATAATAGGTCAGCTCAATTTGGGACGGAGCGAGATGGCCACCAAAGAGTTACCAGCATTTTCCAGGGACTATGGCTTGGATTTAGTCCTAGTCCAAGAACAGTGGCCGCAGGCGCAGGATCTTATTAACTTTGGCGATGGACCGCAGGCTGGCATTAAGGTCAGCAAAAATAGTATAGGTGTTGCTGGTTTACCACACCTTAGTAACTCCTATTGCGTGGTGTGCCATGTGGAGAAGTACGGTCTCCACGTCATCTCAGCTTATTTTAAATATAGCGAGAACATTGACAATCATTTACACCATCTGGAGACCGTACTTGACCAGTTAAAGGGCAAGCGCGTTGTAATCGGAGTGGATTGCAACGCGCACTCGCCACTCTGGTACAGCGATCACTCACAAACAACGGGCAGAGGATACAAAGCGGAACATAGAAGAAGTATGATGGAGGATTTATTACATCGCGAGTGTTCACCCTGGCCAACGTTGATGGACAACCGTCCACGTTCGCTGGGGCCATGGGTGAGTCTAACATCGACCTCACCCTCGCGACGAGAGGTGTCGTAGTATCAGGGTGGCGAGTACTGGATTGCGCCAGCATGAGCGATCATCGCCTCATTGTCTTCAGAATTGAGAGGGAGCGCCGTGCGGAGCTCGCGGGGTCGGTGGAGGTGCCTGCCCGTTTTCGGGACCGGGGGTTGACTGGCGCTATTTTCGCGGTACAATTCATGTAAGAATGGAAATCTGGAAGTTCAACAGCCGGCTGACCGACTCTGTGCGCAGTTCACGGAGATCGTCATTCGATCTGCGGAGGACGTGTTGGGAGCTGCGCGCTCGGGTCGGGACGGTGGCTATGAATGGTGGACGCCTGAACTTGACAGGATGAGGAAGAAAGTGTGTAATGCGAGAAGGGAGTGGCAGAAGACCAGAAAAAAGGGAGGCAGGTCTGAGGAATTAGCTATGGAACGATTCCATAGTGTGAGAGCGAGATACCGACAGATGATGGGGGACGCGGAGCTGGCCCAGTTTCGGAAAATAGCCAATACTGGAAACATTGAACCTTGGGGCGTGCATAGCAAGTGGCGAGTGGGAGGTACCGTCCTCCAAATAATGTTATGTTTATGGCAGTAAAATTTGCGGAGGGGTAGTCGGGGAGTGTGAGAGGCCATGCGGGATCTGCTTGGGGTGCTGTGTCCGGACGACGATTTGTCAAAGGACACAGAATACCACGGGCGGGTACGCCTGATGGCTGCTCTCGCACCATCTGGGCCGGCCGCCGCTCCCCCTACCATTGAGTGTTTGGAAGGTATAGTTAGGGCTTTGCCCAACACTGCTCCGGAATTGGACGGAATTAGCGCAAAAGTTGTTAAGAACGTGTGGAAGGCTGCACACAGGGAATTCCACTGGGTGTATGCCAAATGCGTGGAAGAGGGGGTTTTTCCCGAAGTATGGAAGAATGGACGGCTGATAGTTATTCCGAAAGGTAATGACAGGCCTCTGACGGATCCCAAGGCGTACCGCCCGATAACGCTCCTCCCCATCTTTGGGAAACTGCTGGAGCGTGTACTGATACGATGTGCCCCGAGCTTGATGAGGGGTATATCGGAATACCATCACGGATTTTCTCCAGGTCGGTCCACAGTAACGGCGCTGCAAGACGTGCTTAGTACTGCGCGCGAGTCGCAGCGCAAGTATGTACAGGCCGTCTTTTTAGATATATCGGGAGCATTTGATAATGCGTGGTGGCCGATGATACTGCTGAAGACCAAGCAAGGAGGGATTCCACCTAATGTCTACCGTATGTTGGTGAACTACTTCACCAACAGGCGAGTGGGCATATTCGTAGGTGAGTGTGTTGAGTGGAAACACTCGACCATGGGCTGCCCCCAGGGATCGGTCCTTGGACCGACCTTGTGGAATTTACTGCTGGACGATTTGTTGAGGCTGCCATTTCCTCTTGGTACGAAAATGCTGGCGTACGCAGATGATGTGACACTTCTGATAGAGGCGAACTCTAGAGCAGAAATAGAGAGAGCGGCAAAATCTGCACTGGAGCTGGTATCGTCGTGGGGTGAGAGGAACCGGTTGTCCTTCTCCTCCGCGAAGTCATGTACCATGACCATCAAAGGCAAGTTCCAGCGACCACCTGTTATCAGGATGGGGCTGGAGTCGATAAAAAGCGTAATGTCGACTAAGGTATTAGGTGTCACGATAGACTCTAGTCTATTTTTCATTCAGCATGCCAAGGACATAGGAGAAAGGGCTGGGAAATGCATTGGGAAGATGTCGCGCGTGTCGGCGTCTTCTTGGGGCGTGCGCTACCCGGCCCTTCGTGTTTTGTATAAGGGAACATATGTCCCAGTAGTGACTTACGCTGCGTCCGTTTGGGTTGACCGGGTGGGGAATTATACAGTGCGCACGGCACTGCTTAGAACACAGAGATCTTCACTCGTATTGCTGACAAAGGGCTATAGGACGACAAGTACTGCGGCACTCCCGGTGTTAGCCGGCGTCCTACCGGCTGACCTGGAGGTCATACGTGCGGGTAGAACTTGTCGGATGCGTGGGAATGCAGATAATGGGGAGTTGAGCAGGCGCAAGCGCGAAATTTGGGTTGAAGTTGTGAGTGCATGGCAGGAACGGTGGACGAATGAGACGAATGGCAGAGAATTATTCCGCTTTTACCCGGACGTGGCGGTGCGACTCAATGCTAATTGGGTCGTGCCGGACTATCAAGTCTCACAAATGCTCAGTGGGCATGGATGCTTCAGAAAGAGACTGTGTGATATGAAATTGGTTGAATCGGGTATGTGCGAGTGCGGTGAGGCCTATGAGGACAGGCACCATGTCCTGTGGGAGTGTGTGTTGTATTATGACCTGTGATGTAAGTTGATGGACGGAATTGTACGCGAAAGGGAAGGTCCCGTGTTCTACCCGGAACTAGTGGACGGTAAGGTGAACTTTGGCCGGCTGCGCGAGTTTGTGCATGGATGGCACGCGAGAAGGACGGCAATGGCAGTAAGAGACGTTCAAGTAGCCGAAGATCAGCGCGGAACCGAAGCCGTGATGTGTACGTCCAGCCCAGAAAGGGAGAGTGACACTACGGGACAAGGATTAGATTAAATAACTTGTAGAGAGTCAAGAAAGTGCACGCGGGAAAGAGCCCAGAGCAAGTACCGCGTGCATCTCTCGAGATTCGGCCCGTATAACCGTGAGGTTGGACGGGCCATGGGAAGGTGGAGGGTTGTTCCCATCTCTGGGCAGGGGCCCTCCAGTGCCAGCTCCTTCCACTTGACCGCATTCAGCGCAGAGCGGTTCGAATCGTCGACGACCGAGTTGTTTCCGATCGGCTTGACTCACTGGCACTGCGTAAAGAGGTTGCATCTCTATGCGTATTTTATCGCATCTACCACGGGGAGTGCTCTGAGGAATTGTTCGGACTAATTCCAGCCGCTCAATTTCACCATCGCACATCGCGACAGAACTTGCGATACCATCCATATCATCTAGATGATTGGCGGTCCACCACTGTGCGATTCAGAAGAAGTTTTCTCCTTCGCACAACTTCCTTGTGGAATCGATTACCACCAGCGATTTTGATAGGTTAGATTTTTATAGGATAGGATACCGATATGACTTAGGGACCTTCAAGAAAAGAGCCTACTCCTTTTTAAAAGGCGGGCAACGCATCTGCAATTCCCCTGGTGTTGCAGTTGTTCATGGGCGGCGGTAGTTACTTACCATCAGGTGAGCCGCATGCTCGTTTGCCCCCTCTCCTATAAAAAAAATAATGCACAATTTTGATTGCTGCGCCCTTTGTATGCGTGTTTCTATTGGTAATGATTTGAACTTAAAACTGTTATAAATTGTATGATTATTTTTACACAACGGGCATGAGAGGTTGCGTGAATGTTGGTTGTATAAATGTTGATTATATGAATGTTGTTTGTAAGTGGATAAAGTACGAGTAGAAGGAGTGACGATGAATGACCTAGGTTTTGTGTGAGTGATATCGCTATGTCTGCGTCTAGGATGAGCTTCTTCTATGGTCTCAAGGAAATCAGCTCGATTTCTTAAAAATGAAATAAATGTTTCCAAAGTAGGTGCGTCAAATAAGCGGGATTCCCATTCTCTTAAGGAGATAGGGTCCAATTTACTTGAGACCCAAAAGATAATAAGTGCATCACAATGTTCTGTAGGAAGTTTGAGTGCTTTGAGTGCTCTTAGGTTTTTGTGTATTGTGTCTATAGTTTTACGCAGCGCTTTGGAGGATTCCCTGTAAATATGCTCGATATTAAATAAATCTTGAATGTGGTTATGAATTAAAAGTTTATTGTTGTGATAACGTTTACAGAGTAACCTCCAAGCGATGTCGTAATTGTCTGATGAAAAATCTAATGAACGAATGACTTCAGCAGCGCTGTCTTTGAGTGAAGCTCGAAGGTAATGAAACTTATTAATTTTAGGAATGGATGTGTCTGAATGAATTAATGAGTTGAATGTGTCTTGGAATTCGAGTCAGTTTTGATAGCGGCCAGAAAAGGTTGGCAAATTTATGGTAGGCAGCTTAAGGCTGGATCTACTTGGTTTGTTCGTGCGTGCAGTCCGGGAGCCGGCGCCAGACCCGCCGCCGCTGCCGCTGTCCGCGGAGGCAGCCCTGCCACCGCCATGTCTCTCCAGCAACTCGCGTGCGGTACCCACGGCACTGAAGTATTGCGCCTCGAAAGATTCTCTTTCTTGAAACTCCTTCTCTTCCACTGAAATTTACGAAGAAGTTTCTATATTTAACTGAACGGTATCGAAATCGGTATAAAGTTCCTCAATTTTAGACAATCGTGCATTAAGTTCGTTTAATTGAATACTGCTAAGTTTTTGACATGAAACTGTAACCTTTAAATCATTTTGAAACTGAGTTAATTTAGTTTTAAATGATCCACGTTTTTTCTTTAATACCTTAATATTCATGATTGGTTTCCTGCAAGTGATTAAATGAGGTAAAACAAAATATGATTAAGTAATTTTAAGTTTCGAAAATTGATTTTATGTAACTTTAATAAAATGTTTACGTTTTTTATTTATCACGATGTTACGACGTGGTCAAGCGAGCGAGCTCGGCGTGGATCGGCCGGCCCTGAATCTAGCGCTGCAAGCGAGCGGAGATGCGCCCTGTCCAACGTTTAGATACACTGTTGCAAATAAAATATGATTAGAAATTTGAATCAAATAAAAAACTGTTTTGCGTAACTATTAATGATTGAAAATTGGGTAGGTATGTCTGAATGAGATTAATTTTAAGTAATGCCTGCTGTAATGTTTTTAAACAGAAGGTAGGTAATCAAGTACCAACGTAAAAGTTGACTAAGTATGCAAATAAATGAAAAGTTGATAAATGTCTATTTGTTTTTGAAAACATGTTATGATTAATAATGATTGCAACACAAGATGGAGTGACGACCTGGTAAGACATGCAGGAAGTCGATGGATGCAGGTGGCTCAGGACCGTGCTATGTGGCATTCTTTGGGGGAGGCCTATGTTCAGCAGTGGACTTGTGAAGGGCTGTAATGATGATGAATGATGATATATATATATATATATATATATATATATATATATATATATATATATATATATATATATATATATATATCGATTCCACAAAAAATAACTATAGAATTGACACACACTCTAATAGCAGAAATTGTGGACACGTAATGCGCGTTCAAGATTCGGTAGCCAACTGAAGCGGTGGGGCGAGGCGTCTTAGGCTTGACCACCTCGTTTCCAGTAAAGTACTATTTCCAGTGCTTAACACTCTCACCATACGATACACCGCAAGATTAAGCCCCTATTTTACGCTGATATTCTGTGAGAGCGTGGTTCATCCCAGGTCCAGCCGATCCATTTGTGCTACAACTATAATATAGCTGCAGCATTACTCTACACAATAATACTTTACTGAAAAATTTGCATTTTGATTGAAAATTGGCATTTGCATTTTGATTGTTAATTGAGGTTTGAAGTAGATGTCTATGGGCTGCAGCATCCACACAAACACACGCACTCACGCTCGCATGCATGCACGCACGCACGCACGCATGCACGCATGCACGCACGCACGCACGCACACACGCACGCACTCTCGCACGAACGCACGCACGCACACACACACGCATGCAGCTGGCACGCTCGCAAGCATGCACTCACGCACGCATGCACGCACGCACGAACGCACGTACGCACGCACGCACGCACGATCGAACGCACGCACGCATTCATGCAAGCACGCACGCACCCGCGCACGCATACATGCACGCACGCACGCACGCTTGCACGCTCGCACGAACGCATGCACGCACACCCGCACGCACGCAGCTGGCACGCTCGCACGCACGCACGCACGCCCGCCCGCACGCACGCACGCACGCACGCAAGGACGCACGCACGCACGCACGTATGCATGCACGCACGCACGCACACACGCACGCACGCAGCTGGCACGCTCGCACGCGCACACGGACGGATGCCCCCACGCACGCTAAGGTTGTAAGAAATTTGTAAGGTTTATTTAGGGTGCTTAACTAAATTGCAAGATACTAACCTTTACTACATAATTATGGCTCCTCAGGCAAAATAACTTAAGCCTCAGCAAAATTATGGGTCTGTGCTTTCTGGGGCAATACTATCACTGTCAAAACGGCTGAAAAGTCCATCAGCACTCGTTTTAATGAAAAATATGATTCTTGAATCTAGAGGATTTTCTTTTTTGGGATTTGCTGGTCCTCCACCTAAAATATGTTGTAGTTAACCAGCTTAATTACTTAGCCTTTCATTTAACAGCCTAGCTTAATAGCCTAGTTTATTTAATAAACGGTGCTTTTCAACCAGCGGACTGAACTATATTCATTCGATACGACTAATACAATATTGCGCCTATCTTTTAATATCATATATAGGTTAAGGAGTGGTCGTCTTGTTGAATGAAAATTATAGGATGTCCAGGCCTCATGCCTGATTATGCACAATATGCTATATAAAAAAAATATAGTGCCACCTAATTATTAATAATTCTAACGGTTTTTACAGTTGCCCTGTATTGATAGAGTTAATGAATAAATAAACATTTAAGGTTTCGGTGTATCTTAATCAACGCTTCTCGTATCCATTAAATAGCAAGGATATTACATAATAGAAATGTATGCAGTTATAGAATAACCCGAGTGTCACTCTAGCCGCACCTTAACCTACTCTACTACTATCGCTGATATTTCAGGACAGGTGTTTTTTTTATATATAATTAGGGTGACAAACGAGCACACAGTCCACCTGATGGTTAGTGGTTACTGTGACCCATAGACATCTACATCTTTCCTCAATTACGAATCAAAATGCAGATGCGTTGTCACCCGTGAGAACTAAAATGGAATGCCACGTTTCCAGTAAAAAGGGTCTCCGGTTCTCCACACTTACCATACGAAACACAGCAGCTTCGTGCTGCTATTTTACTTTGGTATTCTGTAAGAGTGTGGTCCTTCCCCATTTAAATTTTCTTTAGATTTCAATAGAAACTACAAAACCTGAGCTGTATTAATAAGAAAAAAGCCCCAAAGCAAAATACGTGCTCAAACGAAGAGTTGCGGAAAATATCCCGCCGACGTCTATTACCGTAACAAAATAAACACAGATTTTTAATGTAACAGTGAGGATTGTAACATCATTCTAGTCGTGATAAGCGTAACTGCTCATCATGGGGTCCTGGGTTCGAATGTTAGGTCGGGCCGCAATTGGGTATCTAAAGAAATTCTCAGTAGCAGTCAGGAATCAGTAAGTTAGCGGTATTTCACAAAAAAGTACACATAGACTTGCGCATATATTTGGGCAACATGATCCTGTTCTGCACAGATGGATAGTCTCCGTTGAGACTGGCCACCGTGACCGAAAGTCGGTTTGGAGAAGGATATTACATTACTACATTTATGTAGACAATATACGATGTTTTGAATAACTTTTATATTTCTTTTTAAGAGACCAGTGGGGAGGGACGTGCATGTGGCTCATGATATTATGTATCTACCAATGTCCATATACAACTTCAACATCAGCGGAGTTGCATGTGCGTTCCAGGCCAAGTTGTGAGAAGAAGAATTCTTTTAGTAAATCGTACATTAGTGGACCGCTAAACAGGTGGTATGGATGGTTATGCGAATTTTAACGTGATGTGCAATGGTGAAATCTGGTGGCTGGGATCAATCCGAACAATTCCTCTGGGTATTCTCCGCCAGTGCTATCGTATGCATAACAATAAACGTTTCCAGCTTGAAACACAAAATTGATATGTAGAAGAAAAAGTAGACGATAATCAGAATGTGCACAGTCGAACTTATTATTCGGATCTGTGAGAAAACTGGTAACCTAATTGCATAATTTTACGAGAAGCTCATATGAGAGAAGCTTCAAAAGAAGTCTTAATCTGATCAAAAGCTTTCGCTTTGTTCCAGCATACTTACTACCTAACCCTTGGATTCGACTACATCCATCCATCGATTTCTTGTGAAAATTACTAGCTAAGCGACCTCAACGAAAACCGTGCTGATGGTCACTAATCAGCTGGTACTTCTCAAGGTACCGCATGAGCTGACAGTTAAATTTTGGTTCCATTGTTTAAGAAAACAAGTAGAAGATGACGATGAGCCTGCAATTGCACGGATCAGAGCAGTTATTGTTTTAGGGATAGGGTGCACGAAAATTGTATTCCAAAACTTCAACAACAACGTCAACGACAACGTCTGAAGAGTAGAAGTATTAGAAATAACGCGTAATAACCGGCGCTAACTCTTAAACGGATTAGTAAGCTGAAGTGGCAATGGGCCGGCCATATAGCTCGAAGAACCGACAACCGATGGGGAAAAAAGGTTCTCGAGTGGCAGCCTCGTACCGGCAGGCGAAGTGTTGGGCGTCCCCCCACTAGATGGAGTGACGACCTGGTGAGATGTGCAGAAAGTCGATGGATACAGGTGGCTCAGGACCGTGCTTTGTGGCATTCCTTGGGGGAGGCCTATGTTCAGCAGTGGACTTGTGAAGGGCTGTAATGATGATGATGATGAACTCTTAAGCAAACGTCTTCAGCACAGGGAACATTTTGTCAGGCCTACTAAACATGTGGTTGTCCAGGGAGAGGAGTGTTTTTCATATTGAGCACTGACTTAACCACAGATAGAACATAGAACTAATGGCAGCAGTCAGTTACCCCAGCCTGAACCTATAAGGGCGGCTTTCTCCTTTGCGGCATGAGCCAGTAGGTCGTCCACCCTGTGTAGAGATAGAAGTGATGGCAGACAGAAATTCCCTTAGATGGACGGATTCCTTTCCTAGAATGCACGGAGTCCCAGAGAAAGGCCAATTAGTTTCCCTCAAATTCTGTCAATTAAACTTTTTTATAAGGGTGGCGGTTTTTACATCCCGGGACGTGGATGTCTTATAGCCCAGGCCTGAAAACATTTTTTGCCTATTGAGGATAACAGTTTTACAGGAGCCTCCAAATCCTGTCTGGGATCCGCTTGCGATGGGTACCATAAATGATGAAATAAACAGTTCTACTCCCTGAAGAACTACATCAGTGTCTGAATAAGAACAATGCTAGGATCATTCGGAGAGAAGCAAACCTACCCCAAGGGTAAAAATGCAAAAAAGACCGCATCCCATCCTAATAGTTTCATTTATCTTTTGTATTTTTGCTGAGGTACATAAGTGTATTGAAAAAATATATAGTGCGCAAAATACTCAAACTCACAAAAATATGTTTTACAATTCAAGCGTTCATATGCTACAGTTTCATGTTACAATTTTTCTGTTAGATGACTTCAAACAACTTTATTATTATAACATTTGTATCACAGTTTCATTTTAACGATCGCTAGACAGGACACAGAAGCATTATGGTGCACTTTACAATGATATCTCGTGACACTTTAGTTATTCTCCGAACATGGCTATCCATTTGACTATTGGTCATCCGAGCGTTGAGTAATAGACACCTGTTATTCTGTTTTTATAGTTATTAATTCGTTTCAAGCAAAATTCTTAGTTATTAAGCATTATTTTTTCTTTTACTGTATTTAATTACCGTAGAGTAAACAATGTGTGAAATTCTAGTTCAATCAGTGTACTCTGTCTGAAGATATTTAGTAAAAACTTTTAAAAATTATGTGTTGAACGGTCGTTGTTAACCTTGTTTAGTAATCGGAGCGTACGAGTGCTGTTGTATTTCACATATAAAAACATTAGTTCGTTGACCACATTTGTTACAGATCGTCGCTAACGTAAATATTAGTGACTAATTTCGCTACCTAACATAACATAGACTGTAGCGCAGCAACAGAACAAGTGACAATATGCTGAGCGTCGTGGGTTCAAATCCGAAACTGAGATTTTTTAAATTATTTTTTTTTGGTTTATTTAGGTTTTTTTTGTAGACCATTTTTATCATTAAATCATGGCTAACTTTGAATGTGCTGGGTGCCCTAACGCACTGGATAATAGCATGTCATTGCAATGTCACCGATGCAATGACAAATATCATGTAGCATGCACGCGAATCACAATGCAAGATTTTAATGTGATTAGCTCGGAAATGAAGAGTTTCTGGATATGTGACGTTTGCAGGTGTAAACAACCAAGAGATGATCATTCCAACACTCAAGTTCGAAACTCACCGGTGGAAATGGAATTCGTAACTCAACGTGTCAAAAGTCGTTCTAATTGCTCTTGTTTATCGGCTAGTAGTATACGTGAAATAATTAGAGAGGAATCGCGCAACATTATTAGTAACGATTTACACCCTAAAGTCCATGAAATAAAAAATACACTTGCCTCATTTGAAACTTCTTTGTCGTCAATAAACCAAGATATAAATAAAGTTAAATCCAATCATGCTAACCAATCTGCACAAATGCAACACATTACTAAGGAGAACGAAACTCTGCGTGCAGCTAACAAGAGTATCATAACTCGTCTTACGTAACTTGAACAGCAGACACGAACTTCAAATATTGAGATCCAATGTGTTCCAGAGAATAGTCAAGAGAATTTAGTTAACACAGTACAACAATAAGGCAATATCATAAAATGCCCTATAGCCCCAGAAAATATACATTTTTGTGCAAGACTAGCGAAAATGAACTAAACAAAAAAAAAATGAACAAAAAATATACTAAAAGCCCTCGACCGAGATCGATATTAGTAAAGTTCAGTAGTCCAAGACTACGTGACGAATTTTTAGGAGCTACCATAAAATATAATAAAAAAATAATATGCTTAACACTAGCCATTTGGGAATCGCAAGCGCGAAGAATACTCCAATATACGTTGCTGAAAATCTTACGCCAGAGGGAAAATTTTTACATGCTGCAGCTCGCCGTAGGGCGAAAGAGCTTGGTTTCCATTTTGTTTGGGTTCGTGATGGAAAGATTTTTGTCAGAAAATCTGAAGGATCAAACTACATTCATATACGAAATCATGATACTGTGAATAATTTGTCATAGAGTGGCGCTAAATTCGCTAAATTGGTTTTTTTATTACATAAAGGCACTTTACAGAATAAAATTTCTATTTACTACCAAAATGTTCAAGGTTTAGGTCTAAAACAATTGATCTATTTAATAACATAGTCTGTAATTCATACGATATTGTAATTATGACGGAAACGGGGTTAAATAGAGTGTTTTCGATTCTGAAATTTTTGATGATCGTGATAATGTTTATAGACATGATCGGAAGAGTAGTGGTTTTCACGCTTCAAAGAATGGCGGGGATGAATTTATAGCTGTATCTAAGCAAATAAATTCGGAGCGGCTCTCTAGTTTCGAGTCCAAGTGCGAGGATCTTTGGGTCTGCGTAGACGTAGAAAACGTCCAAGGCAAGTCTGAAAGACTTTATATATGTGCTGTGTATATTCCCCCACCCGTCCAAAAACACATTTTTGAGCATTTTATTAATAATTAGAGTCGAGTATTGGAATCACTCGATGAAAATATAATTGTTGCTGGAGATTTTAATCTAAGTAGTATAACATGGTCTTTAGAGCTCCACGGGCATCTTTGTGCAAAATACTCTAACAGCTATCTACAGAAGCTCTTAACATACTTTCTTTCGTGAAATGAATTGAACCAATTTAATTAAATTAAGAACTCTAAAAATAAAATGCTCGATCTTGTCTTGTCTAATATTAACATTGTTGATATTCTATCATTTTTTTTATAGGATAAGGGTGACAAACGGGCACATAGTCCACCTGATGGTAAGTAGTTGCTGTGGCCCATAGACATCTACATCTATCCTCTATTACAAATCATAATGTAGATGCGTTGTCACCCGTGAGGACTAAGATGGAATGCCTCATTTCCAGTAAAAAGGGCCTCATCATCATCTCATCTCATCTCATCAAAATCATGTCTTGATCCTTTGACATGTGTTGATCCTCTTCATCCGCCATTAGTTTTTTCAATAGATTTTACAGATCCGGCACCACTAGTCCCTAATAACACAATTACAAAATTTTGCTTCCACAAGGCTGATAATGAAAATATAAGGAAGGATCTAAATGAAATTGACTGGAGGGAAATTTTGGGTGAATGTCTTTGTGTTGATGATATGGTTGCAGTATTTTATGACATAATTCGTAAGTTAATACGGAAATATATACCTAAGGCTAACCCGCGTAGTCATAAATACCCAGTTTGGTTTACTCCGTGTCTAATAAAATGTATTAAAGAAAAATATAAATATAGGATGAAAGTTCGCAAATATAACAATCCTCGCGATAAACTCTCTTTTGACTTACTGAAAAGAAGATGTGAGGAGATGCTAGCATACTTCTACGCTAAGTATATAGAACGCCTTGAACTCTCTTTAAAATCAAACCCAAAATTGATTTCGTCATTCCTAAAACAAAAGTAAGGTAAAAGTTCGTATCCTTCTAAAATTAAACACGATAATAAATTTGTTTCCAATGGAACAGACATTTGTAATGTTTTCGCTAGTAATTTTACGTCAGTATACAGTCGCAAGAATAATATTCAAAACTTCGATACTAGTCTTAATCTTATGAACTCTTGTTGCAATGTGTACCTTGAATATATATCTTATACAGTGGACCAGGTTTACAATGTTTTAAAAAGATTTGACATTAGGAAAGGAGCTGGAGCAGATGGCATTCCATCAATATTTGAACGCGATTGCGTTAACGCATTAGCCTTGCCTATTGCACTGATAATCAATAGATCTCTTAAGACTAGTACATATCCAACCTTATGGAAAGAAGCCCTTGTGTTGCCTTTGTTAAAACCGGAGACAGTTTTTAACAGTGGTAGAGCCACGCGGCAGCTTTTGCTGTCGCACGGATGGGCCGGCTCGAACCGGGGTGGTACCACGACCTCATAGAAAACCAGCGTGAAGTAGAGGTTTACCTCTGCGTTTCGCTTGGTCAGTGCAGGTGGCCGGAGGCCCTTTTTACTGGAAATGAGGCATTCCATCTAAGTCCTCACGGGTGACAACGCATCTACATTTTGATTTGTAATAGAGTATAGATATAGATGTTTATGGGCCGCAGCAACCACTTACCATCAGGGGGACTGTGTGCTCGTTTGTCACCCTTATTCTATAAAAAAAGTAAATAACCTAGTTTCCTTCGTTGAAGACATTACTGAATCTCTTGATACTGGTCAATCCGTTGATGCAATCTACACAGATTTCAGTAAGGCCTTTGATAAGGTTGATCACTCTATTTTACTTGTCAAA
Organism: Parnassius glacialis; assembly: GCA_033319125.1. NCBI lineage: Eukaryota > Metazoa > Arthropoda > Insecta > Lepidoptera > Papilionidae > Parnassius > Parnassius glacialis. The sequence continues at coordinate 54,720,906 of JAVANC010000026.1, forward strand.
CTCAAAAGGATAGATATAGCAAACCCTTTGCTGGACTGGTTTAAGTCATATCTTGTCAATCGGTCGTCAACTGTTGTTGTTGATGGTTATGCTTTTGAGCAGTTTTTTGCCTATACTGGCTTACCTCAAGGATCTTATCTTGGGGCCTTTGTTGTTTAACATTTTCGTCAACGATATCAGTAAGTGTTTTGAAAATTCTTAGTTTTATTTGTTTGCTGACGATCTAAAGATCTTTAGAATTAAAATTCTTACAGGAAGACTTAAATAACTTGACATTATGGTGTCGTAACAACGGTATGACACTAAATGCTGACAAGTGTCATGTTACAAAATTTTCTAGAAAGAAAACATCTCTTGCAACAACATATTACATTAATGGTAGTATTCTGTCTGAAGTTCCTCACATATGCAATTTAGGAGTTACGCTTGACAATAAGCTTCGTTATAATATCCACATAGATAATGTTGTCAACAAGGGTTTTAGGACTCTTGGCTTCCTCTTCCGTAACTGTAAGCAATTCAGGGATTCTCGCACTAAAATAATTATTAACTCAGCTTTGGTACGAAGTATCTTGGAATACTGCAGCGTAGTATGGAATCCCCACTTTAATATTTACTCACATAGAATCGAAAGGATACAAAAGAGATTTCTTTTGCATTTATCTTACGATTATAACCTAGTTAAAACTCTTAGAACTCGAAGATAAGCTAAATTACTTTTAACTTCAGCCACTTTCGAATCGAAGACAGCTCCTTGACCTTATTTTCTTGTATAAGTTGGTGAATGGCGTCATTGATAGTTCTTATTTAGTAGCCAAATTAAACTTTCGTACCCCATTAAAGTCAAAAAGGCCGTCGTCTTTTATACCATTCGTAGAAAAGAGCACACGTTCTCGTCAAGCGCGCTATTCTCCGATTAATAGATTGATGTTGAGTTATAACGCTATATATATAAATTATCACATAAGAATTGTATTAGTGCCATAATGATTACTGATAATAAACATAATGATAGAAAAGTTGATATTGACATATTTTCAGATAATCTTTGGAAATTTAAACGTGATTTATTACATTTATATTGCTCAAATAATTGTAATTCACAGTAAAATTATATTATTTTTCTTACTAGTATTATAAAAGCTAAACTGTGATTAAGCAATTATTGTATATTATAATTTATTAGTGATTTTATTTTTATTATGTTTAACGTTTATAAAATTTCTAATGTTAATAACAACAGTGGATTATGCATGATTTAATTTAAATAATTATGTAATACTAAATTCTGATATATTTATTGATCTCTTAATTTTTGTATTCAATTTAATTTACTGCATATGTCTAATTGTGTCTATTTTTTCTTATGAAATGTGTGTACACCTGTAATTAAGTCAACACTTAGTTTTTATTATGATTATAATATCAAGGAATACATGAATGAAAATAACCCCTGGGAATAGGGTGATCGCCACCATGCTGGTTCTATAAAAAAATCATTAAAAAATTGTATAAACAAAATTATTGTTAAGTGAAATTATGTATAAAAAAAGTCCCGCTGGGTTTCTTGCTGGTTATTCCCAGGACTGAGGTATTTTCCGAACCAGTGGTAAATAAAAAATGACTTTCAATAAGTATTATGTAATAATAAATATTTAATAAAAAATTATTCTATTCTATTCTATTCTTATGATTTTATGCAAAAATATTATGCTTTTGTTAGTGTATGTCTTGTTGGTGTTAAATAAATAAATAAATTTGTGAACCATAAGAAATCTGCAACTAGACATTGACAAGTAAAAATTAATTTAATTTCAATGAACTCGGGCTTTTCCAATATTTCATGCGATAAGCACGAAACGCGTAGGTATGTTAAGCTAGGGCCTAAAAATTAAGATTGCAACATTTTGTCGCATGAAATCGTATGTAGCAATCATATTATACATATAGGCGGGATGAGCAACCGGGAGAAACGCTAGGTAGAAGAGGAGGAGAAGAAGAATCATATTATACATATAAATGATATAAAAATCACATTATCAGAAAGATAAATTATTATATATATATATATATATATATATATATATATATATATATATATATATATATATTATATATTAATTGTTATTTCTACATAAAAAGGGGTTTTAGTGGCTTATGGTGTGGATTTATCAAGTCCTGGCATGATGGCGTAAACACAAAAATTCTTGAAAATATCAATTGTTCAACTCAATCTATTTTTAAAACTCTTCATCTATCATGTAGGAAGCCATGGAATGGCAGTTTAATTCTGTTTTGTTTAGTTGTAATAATTTTTTTTCGGCGAAGAAATGGCGAAATTTTCGGTGATTTAAGAAGGCTTTTATTAATTTATTTTAGTAAATAGACCGCAGGTGCACTCCGAGTTACAGCCACAGAGTACTTTATTTATTCCGGTTTAGATCCCGTTACGAGTGGTCGATTGTTACAGCGGCTCGTGCAGAAAAATATCGATCGCTGTAGAAATACAAAATATTATCCCAAAAACCAAAGATACATACTTGACCAAGGTAAGATATTATTATTATTTTTATAATCACTGATTTTTATTTATAACAATATTTAGTTTCGTCAAAAGTATGAAGGATTTATATATAAATATCTTATAAGTCTTGAACTTCGTAGATCGGAAGGTGTGTCCGTATCTGCTATTGGAACTCTTCGACGAGGAAAACTAGATGTGCCGAGTTTGGCCTCGTTTTGTTAGTTATGATGATATCTTACCCCCGGACTTGATAGAGTAACTTGAAAGTGTACTTTGATGACTGTTACTGGAACTCCTCGATGAGGAGAACTAGATGTGCCGAGTTTGGCCTCGTTTTTTTTAGTAATGTTGAGACCTTACCTCCGGACTCGATAGAATGACACGAAAGTGTACTTTGATAACTGCTACTGGAACTCCTTGACAAGGAGAACTACATGTGCCGAGTTTGGCCTCGCTTTGTTAGTTATGATAATACCTCACCTCCGAACTTAACGGACTGGCTTCAACGTACTTCGGTGACTGCTACTGGAACTCTTTGACGATTAGAACTACAATTTACTATTTTTTTAATTTTACACTACCATTGGGCATTATTTGTCGTGCACTTTTGGATTTTCCAAACATTTTTAATTGAAGTTTCACATAAACATGTCAGAAAATTGGAGGTATAGTTAGAAGGTCATTAGTGAAAACTTGTGTGTATTTAAACTACTGCAAAAAAATAAGTATAATCACGCGGCATTCCATATTTATGGCTAGAGTATCCACTTACCATCAGGTGGACTTTGTGCTGATTTGTAATTTACGAGTATAAATAAGGTGCATGTAATTGTAGGCACACGTATGAAGTGAAACGTCTGTACGGTATATCATTCTTCTTTAATTTTATATTTTATATAATTAGGTGAAATAATAGTATCTTCATGCAGCCCGGCGGTGAAACTTTTTAAGAAACCGTGACGTTTTTGATTCTTAATTACCATACATAATTTCTCCACTAGGTCTATAAAGAAGTTACCTTAAGCATATAAACATATGAATTTATAATCATATGAAATTTATGAACATATAATAGAACATGCAAAATGCTGACGTCTTTGAAATCAACCGACATTAAAATTTTAGATTGTAGTTTGAGATACAGGCGGAGTCGGTACAGACGATAGGAAATTAACAGCGATGAATTTCATTTAATTTCCTATCCGTAAGGAATATTCCTGCGATTTGCCCGTAAATAAATTATTATACGCTTGGCGGATAGTGCGGTTTGCGGTTATAATTAAATGTTATACTCGTAAATAGTGAAACATTAAATTTTAAATATAAAGTGATATATTATATACTTTCTACTCTAGCGCTACTTAAAATTGCACCTCATAGTTTTAATGATGCTGGTAAAAAAATATTAGTCAAGCGCCCAGCCTTTGAGTACCGATGACTCTACTCGCCGGGGCTTGTTAATTATGTTACTATAATTTTAAATGAATCAACCGTAAAACCCCTCCCTATATACAACCCGCACGTACAACACACACACACACACACACACACACACACACACACACACACACACACACGCGCGTGCGCGCGCACACGCACCACTAGGAGTCGCTATTTGGAGAGAAGGTGAACTTATTTGTTACACAGATGTTCACAGTGTCATCGTTATTGAAATGTTATGATTTAATTATTAGTTTTTCGGTTTCTAGTGTTTTTATATACACCAAACAATGCTTCAATGCTGTGTGTTTTTAAATTTTTTATACATTTTGACTTTTTTAATTCTTTTACTTTTAAGAATATTCGTAGTTTGGTTTATTCATTTCCATTCTAAATATTATTAAATGTAACTAATATTACAAACATTAATCTCAACATATTTCTAACAAATTAAATTCCTCCACTAATAAATCTGTCAAATATTTCACCTCATTCCTGAGTGGCGTCGTTCTGGTGGTGGCATAAAAAGTCGAATATGCGCTCATTGAGCGACATTCTATTTTATTTAGAATACATAATATGCAGTTAAATGTTACTTAATGTCATCCTAGTTTTAAACTCTTGTCTTCATTAAATTATATCTTATAGAAAAAAAGGATAGTATGATCAGTATTTTGCATGCCGTAAGCACAAAGCGTGCAGGTATGTTTTTGCTAGGGCTTAAAAATTAAGAATCCAACTTTTCGTCGCATGAAATCGTATCTAGCAATCATATTATACATATAAATGATATAAAAAGCACATTGTCAGAAAGATAAATAATTGTTGAACTTATTAATATATTTTTTCAAATCGATTAATTGCTATTATTATATAAAAAAGGGGTTTCAGTGGCTTATGGTGTGGACTTATCAGAGCCGCATGGCTTCGTAAACACGATAACTTTTGAAAATATCAATTGTTCAGCTCAATATATTTTTAAAAGTCTTCATCTATCATGTGGGAAGCCATGAAATGTAAATGGCAGTTTAATTTGTTTTGTTTAGTTATCATTAATTTTTTTCGGCTAAAAATGGCAAAATTTTTGATGTTTTGTGAACCTTGTATTAATTTATTTTAGTAAATACACTTTTTAACTCCGTCATTCGTCATTCCGGCCTCGGCCGCCGTTGCGAGTGGATATTCTATCGCTTGTTTGCAGCGAAAAAGATTACCGTAGAATTTAAAATATTCCAAAAACCAAATTTGATACATATTTGACCAAGGTAAGATATTATTATTATTTTTATAATTACAGATTCTTATTACAATATTTTGTTTCCCTAAAAGTACACAGGATTCATATATAAATATACTTATACATCTTGAACTTTATAGACTTTAAAGTGTACTTCGGTATCTGCTACTGGAACTCCTCAAGGAGGAGAAATAGATGAGCCGAGTTTGGCCTCGCTTTGTAAGTTATAATAAGACCTCACCTCTGGACTTAATAGAGTGACTTGAAAGTGTACTTTAATGACTGCTACAGGAACTCCTCGACGAGGAGAACTAGATGTGCCGAGTTTGGGCTCGTTTTGTTTGTTATGATGAGACCTTACCTCCAGACTTTATAGAGTAACTTCAAGTGTACATTGATGACTGCTACAAGAACTCCTCGACGAGGAGAACTAGATGTGCCGAGTTTGGGCTCGTTTTATTTGTTATGATGAGACCTTACTCCTGGACTTGATAGAAGGACTTGTAAGTGTACTTTGAAGACTGCCACTGGAACTCCTCGATGAGGAGAACTAGATGTGCCGAGTTTGGAAGCGTTTTATTATTTATTATACCTTACCTCCAGACTTGATAGAGTGACTTGATTGTGTACTTCGTTGACTGTTACTGGAACTCTTTGACGAATAGAACTATAAGTTATATATTTTCTTTAATTTTTTTCACTATCATATGAGCATAATGAATCGTGCATTTTTGATTTTCTAAGCCTTTTTTAAAATTGAAAATTGACATAAAATGAACGGAAAATTTTAAGTGTAGTAATAATTATAAGGTTTTTAGTGAAAACTTGTGTGTAATTAAAATACTTAAAAAAAATTACGTCTAATCATATTATACGTAATTTTTTAATACGCTTAAGGCATGCACAATTGGATTTACCAATATCTTTCTTTACTATGGATTATAAACACCGACTTATTTTTATCTTTTAAATAAACACTTCTGAAAAGTAGAAAATTACCTCCGTTGAACTTGTAGTGTTATGCTACTTACATATTATTTTATATTATTTTTCCATTCTGTTTTTGATTTTCTGCATTCATGTTTTGCATCACTTTATACTATTTTTCCATTCTGTTTTTGATTTTCTGCATTTATATTTTGCATCACCTTTATTTCCATAGGATCCTGTAAGGTTTTTACACAATAACAAATCATTTTCACTTCGTATTTTCATACTAACAGCACTTTTAAAATCGCTTTCAATGGAGTCTTACCTTTTTCGGTCTTTTATTGAATTCTCTGTAACTCTACAATTTCAGGCTTCGTGCGCGCTGCCGCGCATTAGTTTTTCCTATATGAATAATATCTCATTTCTTACTTAAATGTAATGGTTTTCCAATTATATACCCAAAACTAAAAATTTATATTTCTGACAACCATTATTTATATGGTTGTTATGGTAACTTTTATTCAAATTCGTCTCTGGTATGATGTTCTTAATTTAATATTTTCACATAAATACTCTATGGCTATAGGTCATTTACAATAAATTTCCTTTTAATTTAAATAATTTCTCGTTCTCTCTAAAAAGGTATAAAAGCCGAACAATTGGAGAATACAAAAAAGTCTCGCTTCAGTTCTCAAAGGAGAAACATCTACTAAAGGCCTTATCCCGGGCGCTACGACTGCTTGCTCCAGGCGCTGAGTGCACCTACTGCCGCGCTACCTTCGGGCGCTACGACTGCTTGCTCCAGGCGCTGAGTGCACCTACTGCCTGCGCTACCTTTGGGCGCTGCGACTGCTCGCTCCAAGTGCTGAGCGCACCTACCCCAGGCGCTACGTGCGCCGGCTCCGGACGCTGCGTGTGCCCAGTCCAGGCGCTGCGTGCCGTCGCCGCTAAGACACCTCAAGCTCCGCGTGTGCCTATTTCTACAAAAGCAGCGTGTCACTTGAACCTTTAGGCTCCACTGTAATACTATATTCTCCTATTCTCCTACCTTTATTTTTTTTAAATCTAATTGTAATCTCACTTCATCCATCATCATCATATTTCATTTTTTTATAAAATTGTAAATACCTTTCTAAAACTTTAAATATATTATTTTATTGGTCTACTTTTGTTGTTTTGTTGTTCTTAGGTTAGGTTCTATTTTTCTTATTAATTGTCGCTTCACGACATTTTGGCGCCCAACGTAAAAGTCCTCTTTCTCTCTTAATTCTTCACCTTTACTGCGCCTTGTCCATTTCCTTTTGATTTAATTGCTTTCCCTTTCGTTCTTAACTCATTATTTATCATTCATTTATTCATCCTTTTCATACCTTCAAAATTCTAAAACAAAACTTCTATAGTTTTTTAACTTATCTGGATTATATTTAGACCTACATATAACACTTCACTTACATTCATCACTCTAATATTTTTATTCTAGATAACTTAAAGAGGTACAATTTTTAATTTTTATTTCTTAAACTTAACTTTGTACTTTGCACTTTATATAAAATTGTTTTTGAAAGCTGAAGCGAAACGAACCATAACTTTTCTAAACATTTATTAACTGTTAATTTGTATATATGTATAAATACTTTTCTAAACATTTATTAACTATTAATTTGTATATTTGTATATATGTATAAACCTTCACTTGGGAGCAACTGACTACTCCCTTAATTTTCTTTATCTTCACTTGGGAGCGGCTGTCTACTCCCTTAATTCTCTTTACCTTTATCTTCACTTGGGAGCAGCTGACTACTCCCTTAATGTTCTTTATCTTTATCTTCACACAGGAGCGGTTGACAACTCCTTAAATAAGCCTGAATGTCCTTTTGAAAAGACACTTTTAGAGTGGTGTCTCTTCGACTAATTTTTTTTTCCACGCAGGAGCGGTTGACTACTCCTTAAATAAGCCTGAATGTCGTTTCGAAAACACACTTTTAGAGTGGTAGTCATTGAATGTGAACTCCACCCTTACCTGAATGCAGATGATGAATGTAAGAGATAGTATATCTGATTTTGCCTGTTGATGTCTGTTTCTGCAAAGCTGTGTTTTTATGGTTTATTTTAGAATGTACATGTCAAAATTTTTGCTGAGTCAAAAATTTTCCAGGGTCGTGGGGAAAATGTAGTGTTATGCTACTTACATATTATTTTATATTATTTTTCCATTCTGTTTTTGATTTTCTGCATTCATGTTTTGCATCACTTTATACTATTTTTCCATTCTGTTTTTGATTTTCTGCATTTATATTTTGCATCACCTTTATTTCCATAGGATCCTCAAAATAAAAAAAAAACAAAAATCTTTATTCTCAAACCAGTAATACTTAAAATTAAATACATCATTGGAACACTCCTTTTAAGTTAGGAAACTTGTGTTAGGAGGCTCCGCTCTTCCCGTCCTTCATTTATATAAATTAGTGTTTAGAACTTGGGTAACACATAGATTTTTGACTTACAGTTAAACTTATGTAGTATTTTTTACAAAAAAATATCCGTTGGTGTTAGTTGTGTGATTGTGTAGTGTATGTGTATGTGGTGTGTGCATGTTGAGGTATGGTATATTTAGTAAATTATTAATTATGTGTAACAAGTTAAGTAATTTTGTCTAAAAGTGTTTCGGTTTCGTTGTAATTTAAAGTTTTTAACCATTCTATTGTTTTCTTTTTAACTTCTATGCTATGCAATGGATATATGCTTAAGATTTTATTTATTTTATTATATAAGTATACTGCCCTTTTCTCATATTGAACTGAAGCAAATGTCGTTTTACAGCGATCGGTATATAGAACTAAGTCGTTTCTTCTTTTGTTTGTCTTGTCACGTTCATACCTAGTAGATTTGTGAATTTTAAGCAATAAGAATAAAATATATAACTTTCGAACTGACAAGACACCAGACAAATTAAAAAGGTCAGTAGTGGGGAATCGGTATGGTTTGAAATAGCAGACTTTAAGCAGGGCTCTTTAAGCTCGCTCAACCTCAAGGAATCTTGTTTTTAAAGCTCCTCCCCATACTGGGATACAATAAGTAAGAACAGATTGAGCCAGTGCTGTATATACTTTGTTCAGTAATTCGTTGGTTGTTACATGTCGTAACTTTTTGAAAATCCACATTAATTTTCTTATGCGGGCAGTTATAAATTCAATATGGTTATACCAAGACAGTTTCTGGTCAATAATAACACCTAAATATTTTGTTTTGTCCACTCTATCAATAACAGCACAGTCACAATTAAAAAGTAGGCTGTATTGGCAAGTGTGTATTTTAATGCTGAAGTTAGCTGGTGGTTGAGTGTAATTACGAATAGCAAAACAAATATAATTTGTTTTATGCGTGTTTAATGAGAGTAGGTTGTTATTTAACCAGGCTGCTATAGTATTAAGTCCCGATTCTGTACGCATTTTCACTTCCTCCCAAGTGTCTCCCGAAAAAGTAACAGCTGTATCGTCAGCATAGGAGAAGATGTGACCGTGAGGAATAGAAAGTTTTCACAGCTCATTAATATAGACCAAAAACAGCGTAGGCCCTAAGACGCTACCCTGAGGGACGCCGAAAATAACATTTTCTTCGTCACTCAACACAGCGTCCACATGAACACACTGAGTGCGCTCATGAAGGTAGCTGAACATCAGGTTTAGCGACGTATCCCTGAAGCCGATAAGCTCCAAAAACTTTAAAAGATCAGGAATAGAGACCGTTTCAAAAGCCTTTCTCAGGTCTAAAAATACTGTAATACACTTTTTGCCATTATCTAAATTCTTTACGATTAAAGAGCTTAATGTGAGAATAGCGTCTTCTGTGGAAAGTTGTTTTCTAAAGCCAAATTGTTGATTTGATAAAATGTTATATTTATTTAAGTAGTTTAATATCCTAGTATTTAAGATTTTCTCTACAATTTTGGACAAAGCTGGTAGGACAGAAATCGGGCGGTAGTTATTTATATCGTCTCTGTTTCCACTTTTATAAACAGGTGCTATTAATGATTGTTTAAGTGCGTAAGGAAATATACCACTCGTAAAACAGAGATTTATGAGGTAAGTGAATACGGGCACAAACAAATCCTTTCCCAACTTCAAAAACCTGTTTGGAATTTTATCCCACCCGGGAGCGCTATCAGAGTCAAGACTCATCAACACCCGCTCTACTTCAGCATTATCTGTTTCGAGCAAAACAAAAGAGTTTAGGAGTATAGTAGTAGAAGTGGATTTAGGAATCGAGCTGTATAACATTTTAGACTTAATTTCTTCAGCCAGGCAACTACCTATTCCGGAGAAATATTTATTAATATAATTAACTGAATCCTGGGGTGTAGGTTTTATATTTAATAAACACGAATTTAAAACATTCTTTTTTTTAAATTGTGTAACTTCATTTATATTTTTCCAGAGAACTTTATTATTTTTACAAGATTTAGAAATGACGCTACAATCATGTTTACGTTTTTGTTTTTTAATAAGTTTATTACAAAAATTTCGGTAGCGACGGTAAGTGATCTTTAATATATCATTAGTTGGGTCTTGTTTTAGTTTTTTTTTGCATAGCATTTCTGTTTCTTATGCATCGAAGTATACCTTCTGTCATCCAGGGCTTAATAAATCTCTTTGTCCCAGGAACAGCTAAAATTTTGATGTGTTTAACTAATGCAACAGATATTTTATCGATCAATATATTAGTTAGATTATTTGGGTCTGTACATAAATATAAATCGTCAAAAAAGTTTAAATGTAGACTGTTTAAGGCGGCATTAAAGTCAGTTACAGATTTTGTTTTATTAGATTTGCTTAAACTATTGTTGCCCACTAGGCTAAGTAGAGTCATATTGTGGTCTGTTATAGTTGTATCGAGAATTGCGACGAAAGCGGTTGTTCTTTTTTTATCAATTTTTAGCATAAAATGGTCCAAACAACGCAATCCTCTGGTAGAAAAATGGTGGCCTGGAAGTATTTCATGTGTAGCCAAAGCGGTCAGATAAAGATTTCTGTTATTTCTTTCATAGCTTTGCTCACACATAATAGGTAATAAATTTATATTAATGTCACCCGCTATAATATTATGACTAGTTTTAACTGAATTTAGATGTAAATCAATAGAGTGAATAAATTCGTCAGCTTTTGTGATGGAAGGAGAACGATATATACCTAAAATTGTGTATTGATTTATAGTTATTTGTAAACATGAAGCTTTGTATAAATTTATTTCCTTAACAAGTGCTCTATAAACATCCTTTATGTAAACTACCACACCATAGTTTTGATTTAACTGAGTATTTGTCGAATAGAAACAGTAGCTATGTAAAGCGGGAATTGGTTTATTTTTATCTAACCAGCACTCCGTCAAAATTATTATATCAACTCAAGGTTTAAGTTGCGCTAAGTGTATTAATAGATTGTCAAAATTACAATAAAAAATGTTATATTTTGAGAAATAATATTCAGATTTCCATATTTAAAAACAGCGTTTGAAGACAAATCATCTATTGAACATTTTATAGACTGTGAAATTTCTGTGTCGTCTAATTCCTGTAAGGTATTCAGAGAACTATTCATGGACGAAGTAAGAGAACTGCTGGGTCATTAGCATAGAATTTGTATTAGGTTGTGTAATGTAAATGTAATGTGAATATGTGTGTGTAGAGTAAATATGTGATTTAATTATTAAACGTATAATTTTATTAAACAGTTTGAGTTTTGTTTGTGTATGAATGTTTTGTATCTGTTTTTTGTATTTAATGTAAGTTTGTAAGCAATATAAATTAACTTTGAAGTAACAATATAATAAACCATTTAAACAAAAAATTAAAGAAAAAAGCAAACAACATGCAGATATAAAAGATAGTAATAGTCATGCCTCATTATGCAAAGTTAGCTGGTGCAATTGTGCTTCATTTGTTACATGAATGATGGGTGAATTTTCACTTTTTCTCAAGTACACCTTGCCGTAAGATGTCCAACAAAACTGAAACCTTTTAGTTTTCACTAGATCTCTTGCCAAAAAGAATAGTCTAGAGCTCTTAGGTGTTAATTGCTCCGATACGAAAATCGGGGTGTCTTCCTCACGAGTGAAACCTAAGTGTTTTGCTTGGAGTTTTGAACATTTATTCTTATTGATGTAAATTTTACACGATCTAAGCAAGGCTGTCTTTTGAATCGTAGAATTAAGTTCCACGAGAATAGGTGTTTTCTTTTCTCCCTCTTTTTTCCCCCTGGTTCTGAAAACATCTTTAACATCTGACTTTAGTATCTCATAGTTCACTGATTTCGATAAACAGACAACCATCTCTACAAGGTCTTCTTTGGTTTCATTCTTCTTTTTAGGAACATTCTTTAATTCAATGCCTGTTTTCCGATTTATTCTTAGTTGATCCTCTAGTTTTTCTTCCAAAATTGTGATGGTTTCTCGTTCTTGTTTACTTTTTATCTCTAACTCATTAAGTTTTCTACGTAATTCCTCGTTTTGTGTTGTTAAGAGGGCAATATTATTTTCAATGTTGGAGTGGCTTTGCTGAATTTCTTTAAGGTTAACTTTAATACCCTCAAGTTCCTTTTTCTGGGACTTAATTAAAGAGGTTAACATTTTTGGAATTTCATCTTTCAGTTTAGTGTCCAACAAGTTACTGACTTCCTCGCATGTCAGTTGTTTCGGAGTATAGTTTGGACTATTTTCTATATCTAATTGAGGTCCCGGACTCTTTGACATTTTCGAAGGTTGTGCTTTTGATATTGGAGTATTATCGTTTCGGTATCTTCTTGTTATTTGTGTACAGCTACCACACATAAAATATTTTTTCAGGGAGTCTCTATGTTCTCGAAAGTTAGCTGAGGTGTAATTAGCACACTTATAGTGTAGGTGCAATTTACAGGCCGTACAAGTTAGAAGTTCATTTTGTGTCACAGGTTTTAAGCACGAAACACACTGCATAGTAGTAAAAATTCAAATTGTTTCGGCCGCTTATCCAGTCCAAGTTAAGGACGCCTCTATTCTAATATATTTACTAGATAATATTACTAGGATATTATAAATGTTAAAGAGTAATACCAAAATCACAGAGCCGATGTCCTTCCACTATAAGATCGTTGTTGCGTACGTTTGATGTACCAGGGCGGCAAGAGGCGCAAGAGTTTCGTTGATTCGATGTGTTAAGTAGCGCACACCCAACGATTTTACGCTCACGTAGAGATGCGTTGAGTTGACGTGTTACGTAGCGCGCACACAGAGATGTTGCGCGTATGCAGCGATGAAGCGCGATGACGCACCGCACCGCAGATATTGTACGTAGGGCGCTATCAGATCCTTGCACTACTCACACTTTATGAACTCCTATTATTTGTCACGGATTTAATTTCACTAAATTATATTTTATCAATTAAAATTATTATAAACAAATGTAGATTAGACACGGCTATACTTCACAGAGGTCCGGGGGGAAGAGGAAACTGTAACATTTTTACACAATAACAAATCATTTTCACTTCGTATTTTCACACTAACAGCACTTTTAAAATCGCTGTCAATGGAGTCTCACCTTTTTCGGTCTTTTATTGAATTCTCTGTAACTCTACAATTTCAGGCTTCGTGCGCGCTGCCGCGCATTAGTTTTTCTTATATGAATAATATCTCATTTCTTACTTAAATGTAATGGTTTTCCAATTATATACCTAAAACCAAAAATTTATATTTCTGACAACCATTATTTATATGGTTGTTATGGTAACTTTTATTCAAATTCGTCTCTGGTATGATGTTTTTAATTTAATATTTTCACATAAATACTCTATGGCTATAGGACATTTACAATAAATTTCCTTTTAATTTAAATAATTTCTCGTTCTCTCTAAAAAGGTATAAAAGCCGAACAATTGGAGAATACAAAAAAGTCTCGCTTCAGTTCTCAAACGAGAAGCATCTAATAAAGGCCTTATCCCGGGGCCGCATTGCCCCGGGATCCTGCAAGCCTCCATCTACATTTGAAGTCGTCGGCGGAGTCTACTTCAAGCGCGGGGCCACACTACTCCGGGCGCTACGACTGCTTGCTCCAGGCGCTGAGTGCACCTACTGCCCGCGCTACCTTCGGGCGCGCTACGACTGCTTGCTCTAGGCGCCGAGTGCACCTACTGCCCGCGCTACCTTCGGGCGCGCTACGACTGCTTGCTCTAGGCGCCGAGTGCACCTACTCCAGGCGCTACGTGCGCCGGCTCCGGACGCTGCGTGTGCCAGTCCAGGCGCTGCGTGCCGTCGCCGCCAAGAAACCTCAAGCTCCGCGTGTATCTACTTCTACAAGCGCAGCGTGTGTCACTTCAACCTTTAGGCTCCACTACCATACTATATTCTCCTATTCTCCTATCTTTAATTTTTTTTAAATCTAATTGTAATCTCACTTCATCCATAATCATCTTCATATTTCATTTTTTTTTATAAAATTGTAAATACCTTTCTAAAAATTTTAAATATAATATTTTCTTGGTCTACTTTTGTTGTTTTGTTGTTCTTAGGTTAGGTTCATTTTCTTATTAATTGTCGCTTCACGACAAACTGGAAGCCATGATGGATACTACGGACAGATTTAGCAGCTTCTTTATGCAATCTTCCTTACGACACCCACAGGACAAGTAATGGATTATCTGACACTAGCGGCACACGGTCCTTTTTATTTTATTACTTAATTATTTTTCATTGCAAATTTTAACAATGTAAAATAATATTGCTTCTTATTTTGGAGCACACAAGTTAGTATGCAAACATTACATACAAAAGCAACTGTTACAATACGAAAATGCCTCTATACCAAAAAATCCATTCACAAGTGTATGACTTTAAATTTCTTACTCGAAATGTTATTTGTAATGTGCTTAAATTAAATTTGCGTTGTGCTTAAAAATATTTTCGTATTAATTACATTTCACAAGAATAATGAAGTCGGTCAACTTTGAACAACGCAAACGAAACTTTCGAGTATTCGCAAGTTTCGGGCCTTTGTTTTGTAACTTAATCTTTGTTGTGTTTCAGTCGAGCTAAGTTACAAAATTAATTCTATTCGATTTAAACTGTCTTATGTACATAAAATTTACTCTACTTCAAAGTAAAGTTTACGTCTTATTGGTATAAATTTATACAGGCATTTTTGTTTGATAAGTAATCAAGTGGATCTAATGTGTAGTTATATTGTGGTTGTAGCACGAATGGGTCAGCTCGACGGGGAGAGGATCACGTTCTCACAGAATATCACCCTAATTCTATTAAAAAATCGAGTTAAATACAGTTTTTTTAGACTCAAGATATAAAACTTCAACAATCGAAAAGTTCTATTTCGTCTTGCGGGAGTCGTAAGGGGCGAGTGTGGGATTATTTTACGCGTTTTTACACCGTACAGTATAGAAGTTTCTAATACATTATTACCGTTACTGCCTATTTAAATTCACCGTTGAATATAGCCTTCCCCAATAGATTGCCTTATAGAGGGGATATTTGCCATATCTGCCACACTGAGCAAACGTGTTAACTACGGCAAATATGCGTGTGCGTGTGGGTCTACGTGTGTGTTTGTGCTTGTGCGTGTGTGTGTGTGTGTGTGTGTGTGTGTGTGTGTGTGTATGTGTGTGTGTGTGTATAACTTTTGAATGGTTTGACCGATTTGAATGAACTTGGCGGAGTTCGAAAAACCTTCACACAGTTTAGATTTTTTTAAGCCATTTGAACCGATTCGAACCGGTAGATTTTAAGTAATCTCAAAAGTAAAATTTTCAAAAATGTGTTTATTTTGAAATAACTTTTGACAGATATAATGATTAATTCCGTCGCCGTCAAATTCGTCGTCAAAAAACGCCGTCAACTACTGCAAACCGCATAAAATCGATTGATGGTTTGAATAGAAAATGTTAACGAAAAATGTCGAAAAAAGTATTTTTTCAAATACCTGTGAAATTTCTTCTTGGATTGTTTTTCATGTAATAAATAACGTTTTCGAGAAGAGCGCAAAATTGTCATAAATGGTGGAATTTGGAGCGCTTTAATTTAAAAGTAAATAAAAAAATTGCGTTAAGTTCTAGGGATGGGAAGGGTCAATCGTATTTTTTATAGATTGGAGTGATAAACGAGCACGCAGTCCACCTGATACGCCAATGCGGTTTTCGTCAGGTTTGATCAGCTAGTGATATTCTGGTTTACCTAACTGATAGATGGGCGGGGGCAGTAGAGT
This sequence comes from Parnassius glacialis, assembly GCA_033319125.1. Taxonomy (NCBI): domain Eukaryota; kingdom Metazoa; phylum Arthropoda; class Insecta; order Lepidoptera; family Papilionidae; genus Parnassius; species Parnassius glacialis. The sequence continues at coordinate 54,737,277 of JAVANC010000026.1, forward strand.
CCATGGGGCAGGCATTGGCCGTTAGATTGGACATTGCGAAGACCTTCGATAGGATTGCGCACAAAGCACTCCTTTCGAAGCTCCCTTCCTATAGGTTTCCCGAGAAATTATGTCTATTGGATCACCAGCTTTTTTGCAGATCGAAGCATCAAGGTCATACAATGACCTTGATGCTCCGATGATGTTTGCTCCGATTATAAGCCCATTAATGCTTGTGTCCCACAAGGCTGCGTGTTTTCACCAACGTTGTTTCTTCTACATATCAACGATATGTTCCGAACCGCTAGCATTCATTGCTATGCGGATGACAGCACTGGTGATTCTCTTTACATCGGCCATGTCAATATTTCCCAGGAAAACGTCGTCGAGTACCGGAAAAAACTTATGTCTGAAGTACAGTCTTTGCTGACAAAGCCTCAGATTGGGGGCGACTAAATCTAGTCTAATTTAATCCCCAGAAGACAAAAGTTTGCGCGTTTACAGCCTAAAAGGACAGTCGTATCTCCTCAGTTTCAAGGCACTTCCCTTGTTGTCTCAGCCAGTATCGGAATTCTTGGCGTCGACATATCGAAAGACGTGCATTTTCGTAGTCACTTGGAAGGAGGAGGCAAAATTGGCTAATAAAATGCTTGGCGTCCTCAGCAGAGCGGAACAGTATTTCATGCCGGCACAACACCTGCAAGTTTATAAGGCACAGGTTCGGCTTCACATGAAATACTGTTCCCATATCTGGGCTGGGGTTCCGCAGTGCCAGCTCTTTCCACTTGACCACATCCAGTGCAGAGCGGCTTGAATCGTCGACGAACGTGTCCTTACCGATCGGCTCGATTCACTGGCGCCGCGAAGAGATGTTGCATCCCTTTGCATTTTCTTTCGAATCTAAAACTTATGAATTGTTCGAGTTGTTGAATTACTCAACAACTCGAATAATTCATCAGTTTTAGATCATGAACACAAATCCGCGCCTCCAAATTTCATGAACACAAATCGCCGCAAACCTTCCGATATCACCTACACCATCTGGATGCTTGGCAGTCTACTACTACATATCATTAGGAGTTTTCTTCCGCGTACGACCTCTTTGTAGAATAGTTTATACGCAGCGATTTTCGGACCAATATGACTTAGAGACCTTGAAGAAAAGAGCTTACTCTTTCTAAAAGGCCAGCCCAGCAATGCACCTGCAATTCCCCTGGTGTTGCATTTGTTCATGGGCGGCGGTAGTTACTTACTATCAGATAAGCTGTGTACTCGTTTGCCCCCTCTCCTATAAAAATAAGAGGACTTTGTAGTAATTTTTAGTCATTTTTCTTTGTTTGTTGTTAATTACCTGTTTCGTTTGAATAATTCAATATTATGTTAATAATTTCTTTAACAAATTTCACTACCACGGACGGCTCCGTGGCGCAGTGAATTAGCAATCAATTGTTGCGCTGGGGGCCGCGGGTTTGAATCCCGCACGAAACAAGTATTTGTATTGCCTACAAATAATTGTTCCGGGTCTGGATGTTTGTCCTTGTGCAATTTATGTTTGTTAACTGCCTCCACGACACAGGAGAAAATCCTAGTGTGGGGGTAACGTTTTTAAGAAAAAAGAAAGAAAGAAAGAAAAGGCTAGTGAATAAAACTGTTTTTTACGGATTTTATCGCGTTTATTTTATTATTTTTATTCCCGACGTTTCGAGTGCTTTACAGCAACCCATGGTCACGGGGGGACTGAGATGTTTGACGTCCCGATGTCACAGTTAGCCCGGCTACCTTCAGTTTTTTTAATATTAATTTTTGGTTTGATTTACGCAGAATGAGCTTACAGTATCCTGAAGTCTTGCAGTGTTATGCTTGGGTTTGGATTTAATTTTGTTAATTATAGGACCCCAAGCAGATGGCAGCACCCATCCATCTTCTCTATTAAAATTAGGATGTTTTTTAATTTCAATAGCCTCGCCTATCATCCTTGGTAGGAATCGGTGTTCTTTTGCAAGGATTTGTGGTCTATCAAATCTGATGTAATGGCGGGGACAATCTTGAACATGTTCACAGACTGCAGACTTCCCAGAGCGTCGGTGCTTCACGTCAGCTATATGTTCTTTCACGCGGTTTTAATGGATCTTTTTGTTTGTCCTATGTAAGAGAGACCACATTCGCAATCAAGCTTGTACACTCCTGCATCTTGTAGAGGGATATTACACTTGACGGATGGTAAAAATTGACTAATCTTCTTCGGCGGCTTGAAGTATGTTTGAATAGAAGCTTGCTTCAAGATGTAGCCAACCTTGTCTGTGACTCCCCTGACATAGGGTAGTACAGCAGGCACACGCTCGACTGTGGTCGGCTTCACTTAGTCACTGTGACGTAGGCGCGGGACCCGAAGCTTGTTGTCTTGCAATACTTGCTCGACGTACTGAAGCTCGGCGGCCAGATGTTTTCTGTCACAGATCCCTCGTGCTCTCTGAAACAAAGATTTTCGCACAGTAGCTAACTGTGATGGATGATGGTGCGATTCACAATTTGAATATTTAATTTAATATATATAAATTAAAATTTTATAGTTTTAGTCATCCGAATTCCTGATAACACTATTGGTCATACTGTGTATAGAAAAAAGACCCATACTAACCGATATTTAAAACACCGATTCCTACCAAGGAACACCGACCAAAGAACACCAAGGAAGATACGCGAGGCTATTGAAATTAAAAAAACATCCTAATTTTAATAGAGAAGATGGATGGGTGCTGCCATCTGCTTGGGATCCTATAATTAACAAAATTAAATCCAAACCCAAGCATAACACTGCAAGACTTAAGGATACTGTAAGTTCATTCTGCGTAAATCGAACCAAAAATTAATATTAAAAAACTGAAGGTAGCCGGGCTAACTGTGACATCGGGACGTCAAACATCTCAGTCCCCCCGTGACCATGGGTTGCTGTAAAGCACTCGAAACGTCGGGAATAAAAATAATAAAATAAACGCGATAAAATCCGTAAAAAACAGTTTTATTCAATTGTAGTGTTCGCAAAAATATAAGAAATCATTAAGAAATTACTACTCAATTCAAACGTGCAATAAATTTCTCCTATCTCATGAGGACGTATACATTTATTAAATCTACATCGACAAACTGATCTTACCTTTTCATATCTTTAAAATCTGGTTTTTTATCAGATCACCTTGAAAAATGAAAGCTTTAAATAATTGTTAAGCATCAAGTTCTCACGAGTTTATGGATAAAATATGAGAATATTGAAAATTATGTTATTTAAAGAATAAGACATGACTTTATTACCTACAAATATGTCACCAATTGCTTATGAAGGCGTTAAGTCATTAACGTCACCAAAAATTTCGTTGAATATTGATCACGTACACACCATTTAAACACACCTCATTGGCGAGCGGACGTGTGTTAGCTAGCAGAATGCGACCGAATTTCAAACATCTCGGACAATTATTTTGTATTACTGAAATGAACTTTGTACGTGGTAGAGCGATGCTTGGAAGAACGACGCTCTCACAGAATACCAGCGTAAAATGGCAGCGTAATGCCGATGTGTTTCGTATGGTGAGTGTGAAGAACCGGAAACTGTTTCTACTGGTAACGTGGCATTTTATCTTAGCCCTCAAGGTTGACAACACTTCGTCGTGAAGCGACAATTAAATAAAAAGAACCTAACGTAAGAACAACAAAACAACAGGGGTAGAACAAGAAAATAATATATTTAAAATTTTAAAAGATATTTACAATTTTATATAAAAAAATGAAGTATGATGATGGTGATGGGTGACATGAAATTACAATTAGATAGAAAATAAAGATAAAAAAATATTGAAGCGGAGCCTGAAGGTCAAAATGGCACACGCTGCGCTTGGAGTAAGGAGTAGGCACACGCTGAGCTTGGAGTTTCTTGGCGGTGGTGGCACGCAGCGCCTGGTCTAGGCACACGCAGCGTCTGGAGTTGGCACACGTAGCGCTTGGAGTAGGCGTTCTCAGCGCCTGGAGTAAACAGTCGCAGCGCCTAAAGATAGCACGGGCACTAGTAGGTGGAGGTGCAGGCGACGACTCCAGATGAAGGAAGGCTTGCAGGATCCCGGAGTAGTGCGGCCCGTGCTTGGAGTAGGCTACGCCGACGACTTCAGGTGAAGACAGAGGCTTGCAGGATCCCGGAGCAGTGCGGCCCCGCGCTTGGAGTAGACTACGCCGACGACTTCAGGTGTAGATAGAGGCTTGCAGGATCCCGGGGCAGTGCGGCCCCGGGGTAAGGCCTTTAGGAGATGCTTCAAGTTTGGAAGCTGAAGCGAGACTGCTTGTATTGCCGATTGTTTGGCTTTTATACCTTTTTAGAGAGAACGGAAAATTATTTAAAATAAAAGCAAATATTTGTAAATGGCCCAGAGCAAAAGAGTATTTATGTGGAAATATTGAAATAAAAACATCAGACCGGTAATGAATTTGAATAAAAATTGCCATGACAACCAAATAAATAACGATGTCAAAACATGTAAATTTTTGGTTTCAGGCTTATAACTGAAAAACAGCAAGATTTAAGTAAGAAATGAGATATTATTGATATAGGAAAAAAGGTAGCGCAGCAGCGCGCACGAAACCCGAAATTGCAGAGTTACGGAGAACTAAATAAAAGATCGAAAAAGATAGACTCCATTGACACCGATTTAAAAGGCGTGAAAATACGAAGTGAAAATGACCTGTTATTGTGCTATTATGGTCCAAAAACGTTACAGGATCCTATGGAAATAAAGGTGATGCAAAATATGAATGCAGAAAATCAAAAACAGAATGGAAAAATAGATGTAAAATTATATGTAAGTAGCATAACACTACAACTTCTACATTGTGACACTTAATCGAGGATATATGTAGATGTCAAGGAGCCATAACATTTACTTGCCATCAATTAGACTGTGTACTCGTTTGTAACGATTTTTCTATAATTAAAATTCGTAGCAGTTTTTGTAGACTGACGAGCGTGATTTTCGGCGGATTTGGCGTTCGGCTTAACGTCAAAATATGATATATCTCGTCAACTCGTCTCGTTGGTAAAAGTGATTACAGAAAAGGCCTAAAAATCTCCCGTGATTCCCCTGATTGTGGGGAACGATTTCATTTAATATGTTAGAAATAAAGTTACATGCTATGATATTTAGCATATTAAATAAACATCTCCTTAAAATGAAATTAATAAAATCAAATAAACCGAAATATTCTTCATGTTATATAATTTGGTGAGTGAGCATTTATTGACCCGGTACCCCACAATCTCTTGCCTCCTACTGTCGGCAATCTTTTCAATATTAATACTTTCAATTTACTAAAACTAATACATTATCATTTCTTATGTTCTTCTAACAATCAATAACACTGAACTGTGTTTATAGAATAAGTTAATATACTCTGGTCAGTGTGCGCATGCGTGCGTGCGTGCCTGCATGAGTGCTTGTGTGCGTGCGTGCGTGCGTGCGTGCGATCTTAGGTGCGTGCGTACGTGCGTGCGTGCGTGCGTACGGGTGTCCGTGTGCGCGCGCGTGTGTGTGTGTGTGTGTGTGTGTGTGTGTGTGTGTGTGTATTTTTTCTTTAAATCCTTTCTGTAGTTCAAACGGCCCGATGAATTTTAACAATAAAGGGAGTTATCCTTTCGACTGCGGAGACTCTAACCGCCCTACTCCGTTGACTGCGGAGCTGTTTAATAAAATGGACGGCTGATTGGGCGCAGTCCATCTTAACGCAAATTTCTCGATTCTGGTATATCAAATGCTATAACATGTATACATTTCTGAATTCTATATGAAATTTCCTACAAATGTGTATATAAATTTAATAAAGTCCCAAAATAATGTTAGTTCTAAGATAGCGGTTTGCTTCATACAAATTAAAAAAACATTTCACACTTACAAAATGAGATGAAACACAAAATGAGGTTACAAATAGGAAGGTTAGTTACCCAGGCGTTGTTTTAACATAATTAACCACACAATCAATCAAGAGATGTACGAAATAATTGTAAACAACTCCGATGTCAGCGCGCGTCAATTACATTGATGGCTGACTCAAGGGACAGACGAAATCAACACATGATATAGATATAAAATCCTACTAAAGTGTGTAAGCTGTGCGGTTTTTATGCTATCCTTTTTTATCCTGTATACATCGACATATGGAAGAATGAGTTAGAAATAGTGCTTAATGCTTTGTTTCGTCATTAAAAAAGCGAGTAAAAAATGTCTAACACTTGGACACCCGCAGTCAACGGAGATAGTTTCGTGTCCAAGTGTTAGACATCCGCAGTTGAGAGGTTATTAGATTCTTCGACGTTATATCTTAATTGGGGAAGTGACATAGGGTATAAAATTAATATAACTCTTTTACATTATTTTGTCCACGCAGTTGAATTTTTTAGTTACTGATTCAACCATTGACATTTATATATGACATTAATTCGAGAGTTTTTTAAGTCATCATTAAATTTATTTTAAGAAAAATTATACTGTGTGTTTATTCCTGCTTTTTCTTTTCTTTTGTGGCTATTTTTGTTTGTTTGACTTATTAAATTTATGCATGTTGTACATTTAAATTAGACTCCATTTTTGTTGCTCATATTTGTGCTATGTCCTTTAAACAACGAAATCGATTATGTTAGTGTATTTCTATTAGTGAGACCTCGTTATTGGCTTTTTTGTAAATTTAACATGTTATTTACTTAAGATTTGTAAACTGTTGGTTTTCCATAACATATATATAAAATATATTAGTATTGCTTGTAGTCGAATGTGTGTATGTTTAATAAAGTTGCCAAACGCACCTTGTTTTTTCTGATAATCAATAGGAATTTTATATGCAAATTTTAATAAGAGCAATAAGGAAACGAGATAATTAATGACAAAAAATCAGTTGATACAATATTTAATTCCCTGGGAGTAGGCAATTCTTTTTTTATTTATAGATATTAAACAAATAGTAATAAAAAAGTAAAAATAAATAATAATATAATTTAAGAGAAATTAAAACAACGCTTAGTATATATTTGAATGTTAAATTTTTTTTGTTATATCCGTCCTTTATTACTTTGTAATGATAATAAAAGTTTCATTATTTTCTTCTTGGGCATTCCTTTTATAATAAAAACTCAAAACGGTACTTTAATTTTCCATGTTTACGTAATAATATAGACTAATGGTCGTTTAGTGGTCAAAATACGAAATAAAAACGTCCGCAATTCATTAAATTTTTAAGTCTGCATATAAAGCAACCCGCATTTCACATTCAACCAATCCAATATATAAAATATATCTATACCGAGAAAATATATAGGTATTATCTATACTTTCAAATGCACATAACAGTGGTAGAGACACGCGGCAGCTTTTGCTGTCACACGGATGGCCGGCTCGAACCGGGGTGGTACCACGACCTCACAGAAAACCAGCGTGAAGTAGAGGTTTACCTCTGCGTTTCGCTTGGTGAGTGCAGGTGGCCGGAGGCCCTTTTTACTGGGAATGAGGCATTCCATCTTAGTCCTCACGGGTGACAACGTATCTACATTTTGATTTGTAATAGAGGATAGATGTAGATGTCCATGGGCCGCAGCAACCACTTACCATCAGGTGGACTGTGTGCTCGTTTGTCAGCCTTATCATATAAAAAAAAAAACATTAGTAAATAAAATCACAGGTATCTAATTCACACTCCACAGATAAAAAATGAACATTACAAATCATTCAGTCAATCTTTCAGAAATTATTTTTTGGCACCGTTTTACAATTCTTTGGCGACAAGCCCTTCTTTTTTCTACGGTTTGACCATGGAATATAACGAGTAAATCTTAATAAGCTTGGCGTTCTTAGTAGAATGGAACAAAATTTCATGCCAGCACACCATGGCGCAAGTTCTGCTGACCCTAGTTCCAGCTCCTTCCACTTGACCACATCCAACGCAAAAGGGCTCAAATCAACAACGACCGAGTTCTTTCTGATCGACTTGACTCACTGGCACTGCGAATAGATTTTGCATACCTTTCTCTATCGCATCTACCAAGGGGAGATCTTGGAGGAATTGTTCTCTCAATTTTACCATCACACATAGCGACAAAACTCGCGATACTATCCATAAAATCTGCATGATTGGCGGTCTACCACTGTGTGATTTACCAGAACTTTTTTGTCATCATTGCCTCTAAATACCGGCAATACTATCGACTTTGTTTCTGAATTCACTAATTTGAATTGATTTTAACAGAAGATAACACAAACCAGTTTTAGCAACAAATACCTACCACTGTTGGTATATCTATGTGGTAGTATCTATACTACGAATGTTGCGATAAAACTCAACGAGAGCTTGATGCAAATTTTAACTGTGATGAAAAAGGCGGCTTGGTGCGGTTGACACATTGCTCAATAAAAAGGCACTTATTTAAAATACTTGGCTTATCTCCAGCGTTCAGTTAATGCGGGACTGAATTTGAAAATAGGTAAAATTTGTAACATCTAAATTGTACACATGGAATATTATATATCAAAGGAATATTTTATTCTGAAATATTATTTTCTTATTAATAAGGTGAAATATATAGTCCTTATGGCAGAATCGCTGGAGCACCTAAGTAATATGCTCAATGACCTCAATAGTTTCTCCCAACACCCATCTCCCAACTCCCAACAGGTCTTAAGATGAACATGGACAAAACAAAGATCATGTTTAATGTCCATGTCACACCTATGCCGAAAGTTGTTGGGTCCAGTAAGCTCGAAGTTGTTAACGATTATGTTTACCTGGGACAAATAGTCCGACTAGGTAAGTCCAACTTCAACCAAGAGGTCAATTGACAGATTCAACTCGCCTGGGCAGCGTTCAGGAAATTAAGACACATCTTTTCGTCAGGTATACCTGAAATCCTGAAAACGAAATTGTACAACCAGTGCGTGTTGCCAGTGATGACTTATGGGTCTGAGACGTGGTCCTTTATAGCTGGCCTTATGAGGACTCGCTCAACAAGCTATAGAGAGGGCTATGCTCGGGTTTTCTCTGGGTGATAAACTTAGAAATGATAATATCCGCAGTAGAACAAGAGTGACCTACATATTCCAACGGATTAGTAAGATAAAGTGGCAATGGGCCAGCCATATAGCTTGAAGAACCGTCAACCGTTCGAGAAAAAAGGTTCTCGAGTGGCAGCCTTTTACCGGTAGGTGAAGCGTAGGGCGTTCGCCCACTAGATGAAGTGACGACCTGGTATGACATACAGGAAGTCGATGGATTCAAGTGGCTCAGGACCGTGATTTGTGGCATTTCTTGGGGGAGGCCTGTGTTCAGCGGTGGACTTGTGAAAGGATGTTATGATGATGATGATGATAACGAAGGTGAAATATACTAAATAAGGAGCTGTAGTTCAGTTGAAAATGAAATTAGAATTAAAATTATATTTTTTACTAATGGGAGAACATGCTGCAGCTATACAGGGTTACTGGCAACTCGACAACTTCCTGGCAGGTAGTGATAAGTATCATAAAAAGTACAAGAAGTATTGTTTACGCAAAAGCGTTGGTGTCAGGCATCAACGTTAGATTGGCGCTCGGCTCGGCTGATACGGGATGACGTTCGTGCGTGTTGAACGTCCGAGCTTACTGAACGGTGGGAGTCGAGAGCGAAAAGATTAGATGTCTTCTTCGCGTCGAAAGAGAAGGCAGTCCGTTTTGTTTGGGAGCTCTTAGATCTAATTTTATGTTAGGCGCGTATAGTAAATATACCACTGGGAATGGTAGCGCGTGTTGAGAGTTTACCCGGGACTTTAGGTTTAACGCAGAATCTGTATAAGTGGATTCGACTGTATTAGTTACTAGTGCGGTAGTTAATATTCTAGAAATAACGGTGACCTTTGACCCGTACGTTCTGTGTTCATTTTCGCGAGTCAATCGTAACAAAGGAAGAAAGTGACTGCGGAAGGCGACCTTAGCTTGGAGAGGAGCTGAGGGCCAAACTGCTGCAGGGGGAACGGTCAAATAAGGTCAATAACACTACCAGCCACACCCAAAAACACATCACTGACCTTTACTTTCTAGCACAATACATCCACACGAGACCTGACCGAATCCTGAGGGACCAGTCGCCTTGAATAGAGGTAAGTAAGCTCTGTTCAATAATTGTAACGCCCACCCCGGATTGTTTAGTGTAATTAGACTTTTAACCCGTGGCGTGAGGACGCCCGACAGCATCTGCCTGTAGCTTCTTCGTCTATGGGCCGCGAAGGATTCTACTCCTGGGATAGGCAGCTGTTGGCCGTACATTTGGTAGTAGAGCGCGATTCTGGATCGATTCCCGGTCGATCCACCGACCATAGTGTTTGATAAAAATTAAATAATTTGGTGGCAGGGAGCGTTGGGTTGATTGGTTTAATTTTGTGTCTACAATCACGCCCGTTCGTAATACGTAAAAATATTTTTTTTATTATATACGTAATAATAAAATTCCTTTCTTTGTTAGCTTGCTTTGTTGTTAGTGGGTAAATTTGAAAAGCCACGCCCGGTTCGGGCGCAAGCGGGAGTTTGCGTCATGTAGGTAGATGGTTATTTTTGCGTAATCGGTTAATTATCGTTGCGGATAGTTGTGGTGTATTACTAATCGAAGGGTCGATTTCCGAGCAAGGCATTTTTTGTTGATGTGTATCTTCGTTATGTATCTTTCGTATTGTAATTTGTATTTGAACTAAAGAGTGGTAATTTGTATTTACGTAATTTGAATTTAACTTGATTTGATCGCACTAGTATTTGTTATTGTTAATTTGATTTGCCTTTTCTTTTGTACTAACTTGTGTTTGATTTAATAAATAGCGGTTCTTATTTGTGTAATTTCTATTCAACTCGATTTGATAGGAACTGCATTGGTTAGCTGTTAATTTTTTTTGTATTTTTTATTTGTTATTTTTGTAATTGTGCCCGAGCGGCGTCGTAATTTGTATTTAGTAGTGATGTCCTCGCCCAAGATGCTAATCCGTTGCCTGCGGACTGAGTTACGCTGGGCCACCAGCGCCCATGCTTTGATAGGTCGACCGGATAGGGTCCATAATTTGATGAAGCGGTTCGAGCAGGTCGATGCTCGAAGGGCTGCAGTGGAGGAGGCTTACGCTGAGCTCGAGGATTCGGATGTGGAAAAGGGAGTCCTGGACTCCTGCTTCGCAGACTACGAGCAGTTCTTGTGGCTCACGGACGAGTTGATCGAGGCTGAAGGCAGGTATGCCGAGGAGGCGCGTGAAGCTCGGACGAGTGGCCTGCCCGAGTCCTTTCGGAAGCAGCCTCAGCCGGAGCTGTTGGGACGACTCCTAACTCTGGACTTGCCAAAGTTCTCCGGGGTCCTTTCCGAGTGGCTGACCTTCGTTGGTCTTTTCGACGGCCTAGTGGACGCCCGGAGTGACTTGACCCCGAGCCAGAAGATGGCGTACCTCCTGGCCTCACTGGAAGGGGAGGCCCTGGACGTTGTCAGCCATTTGAGCTTGTCGGACGACGCCTACCAGACTGCTCGGGACCTCCTAGCCAGAAGATACGCCAACGTCCGGCAAATTGCGGACGAACATGTTAAGCAGCTTCTGAGTCTCCCGCTGCTTAGTGACCGGGCCCGATTACGTCCGGACCTGTTGGATCCAGTCTTGGTGGCCTGTAATACGTTGAGGCGGCTGGATTTACCAGTAGGCGAATGGGCCTTCTTGTTGCTCCGCATCGTGCTGTCCCGTCTACCTCTCGACCTTCAAATGCATTTTGAGGAGAGGTACGGCGGGGACGAGGCCTCCTATATTCCGCCCTTCTATGACCTGCTGCGGTTTTTGGAGAAGCAGTGCCGACAGATCGAGCACGCGGCGGGCACCGTCGACGACTTACGAGCCGTGCCCAGTGAGAGGCGAAATCCGCCGGGCAAGTCGTCGTCAACCCCCCCCTGCTCCTATTGTCGAGCATCGGATCACCGGGGTAACGTCTTGCCCAAAATTATTAAGTAAGCCGGTTCCGGCAAGGCGAACTATCCCCAAGGAGCGCCGCTGGTGCTACTCCTGTTTGGAAGGGCACCTCCAGCGAGACTGTCCGCACCAGCGGCCCTGTCTGCATTGCCAGGGCAATCACAATGTCGTACTGTGCCTGGGTGCGAACGGCGTCTCCTCTCGGGGCGCTGCCAGGCCCTCGACCCCCACGGGCGGGGGCGCTCCGCCATGCCCTTTGACGGGCGACGCTCGGCGCCCGCCGGCTAGCCACCAGGCCCATAGGTTTGAAAGGGGTCCCTCCCCCGACCAGTCGGGGGGTAATTCCCCCAGGGGCAGGGGTGTCAACACACCCCCTCAGCGTGCGGAGAGGAACTTCACGGCCACTCATCAGTCCGCTGGACCCTTCTCACTCCCTTTAGCTGAGTGGCCGCGACTGGTGGACCACTGTACCCCATTTGATGGAGGCGGCCCTAGCTAGCTGCCGCCTTAGCTCCCACCATGGCTGCCTCTACTGAGCCTTAAGCCGTCAACAGTCCACTTGTCAAGCTGTTCTGTTGCCGACGGCCTCAGTGAGGGCGTACAACCCGAGTGGCGACTGTTAGCGGTTGCGCTCTGTTAGTATCGGGTTCACGCGGTGTGGCCTCCACTTGGTGGTGGGAAGATTAGGGCCCCCTGGAGCGTTGAATCACGCTCTCAAGGGGTATTGGATTTGGTTTGGTCGAGCACTTAGTTAAGAATTCTTTGAATTAAAATTAAAATGCTTTGAGTTTTCCGCGAAATTAATATTGTAGCGGTTGTGATTAAAAGAATTGAATTTAAAATCCCCCTAAATGCTGCTGCATATGTTTTGTTAATACATTTGATCACTGCGTTTGTTGTGGCACGGAAAATTGAGATAAAATTGTGTGCCCTTTTTTAATGCTTGTGCGTATGCTTGTAATTGTATTTGATTGTCGCGCCTGTGCTGAAGGGAAATTTGGATTCATTTGAAATTTGAATGGCGCGCTATTTTGAAAATTATGTATATGTTTGTGATAGTGTTTATTCTTTTGCTTTGTGATAAGGAAGGTTGAAATTAGATAACCCTGTGGTTGCCAAAGGAAATAAGAGTAAATTCTCTTTGGTTTAGATTTTGTTGGCACTGTCTAAGATATTTATTTGAAATAAGAAATAGGCTGTCTCTTACGTTTATTTTTGTTTACTTTGCCAAGTTGACCTATGTGCATCGGTGATTACTTGTTTTAATTAATTCTGTAATTGAACATTGATGCTTTTGAAAAATTAGTTGAAATATGAGCATAGGATCACCTGCTAGGGACAATCTGTGCGTTTCGTTCAGCTCTCCACAGACGACGTTCATGGGGAATTTGGGGGTGCTCTCTGCACTGAAGCTTGAAGGTCCCTCTGGGCCGCTTCGTGTCGCGTCGCTGTTTGCAGACCTGATCCGGTCGAGTTGCGGAACTAATCATAGGAGCGCAGATAGGTGTTTGAAGGAGGTCGTCTGACTTCTGTCTAGGAATAGGACTTATTTACGTGCTGCGATGACCAGGAAGGGCATCCAGTTCAACTCTCCGGCTAGCCCACGTTGGGGCTGTAATTTTGAGGCGTTGGTCAGGGTTGCAAGATCTGATTGGGTGCGTAGGGTGGCCTAGTTTGGTTGTAGATTCGATCTTGCAACTTGCCGTCGCGACCCTGTCCCGCTGACCGGTTTGCTCGCGGACCTAAATCCTTATGTCCGGGACGGGGGTTTGTTTACGCAAAAGCGTTGGTGTCAGGCATCGACGTTAGATGGCGCTCGGCTCGGCTGATACGGGATGACGTTCGTGCGTGTTGAACGTCCGAGCTTACTGAACGGTGGGAGTCGAGAGCGAAAAGATTAGATGTCTTCTTCGCGTCGAAAGAGAAGGCAGTCCGTTTTGTTTGGGAGCTCTTAGATCTAATTTTATGTTAGGCGCGTATAGTAAATATACCACTGGGAATGGTAGCGCGTGTTGAGAGTTTACCCGGGACTTTAGGTTTAACGCAGAATCTGTATAAGTGGATTCGACTGTATTAGTTACTAGTGCGGTAGTTAATATTCTAGAAATAACGGTGACCTTTGACCCGTACGTTCTGTGTTTATTTTCGCGAGTCAATCGTAACAAAGGAAGAAAGTGACTGCGGAAGGCGACCTTAGCTTGGAGATAAGCTGAGGGCCGAACTGCTGCAGGGGAACGGTCAAATAAGGTCAATAACACTACCAGCCACACCCAAATACACATCACTGACCTTTACTTTCTAGCACAATACATCCACACGAGACCTGACCGAATCCTGAGGGACCAGTCGCCTTGAATAGAGGTAAGTAAGCTCTGTTCAATAATTGTAACGCTCCCCCCGGATTGTTTAGTGTAATTAGACTTTTAACCCGTGGCGTGAGGATGCGCGACCAGCATCTGCCTGTAGCTTCTTCGTCTATGGGCCGCGAAGGATTCTACTCCTGGGATAGGCAGCTGTTGGCCGTAACAAGTATTCACAATAAAAAATCATGAGTTATAATAAATAATTTTTTTTATTTTACACTTTATGTATCATAATATGTTACGTACTTCAACTATGACATGAGTCATGGTCATTTAATCAGCTATCTGAAAAGATAATACTATCCCGGTGAAGACATTTATTATTAACGTACAGTTGTGTTAGACCATATGCCAAGGCAAAGTCGTAGACAGATCTACCTGCATGGTCAGTTAAACGGGAACCAAGCCATTCAGCGTGGCGGGCGTTAAAATCATCGAGTATCACGATCACTGTGGATGGGACCTGTCATAGCACGGAGTCTGCAGCCATTTGGACGTGGTCGATGAGTCGGTCTGTTTCGGCATTACCGCTATGGAACCTATAGAGGCACCCGTAGACGCGGGGTCGGTTGTTGCTGTCTACGCGCATCCATAGGATGGACAGGTTCGTACCTTCAAGACTGCCGAGACGTCGATAACAGACGTGCTCTCTGACGTATACACAAACTCCAGCCCGGGCACATAGGAGTGTTCTAATTTGTACCCCGGCTAGGAGAGATATGAAGAATCAGCCATAGAGGACAGGTGTCCTCTATGGCAGTCTCGTTTAAAAAGAGCAAGGCCGGTGTCGCCGTCTCTAGATGGTAATGGATAGCGTTAAGGTTGGAATGAAGTCCCCTGATATTGCAAAAATTCAAAGATAGCGTGACAACGGTCGCCTTGGTTTCATTGCTCCGCTTGCCCCGAGCAGTATTAGTCGCGAGCGTAATCCTCCCACTACCCCCCACCCCCCAGAATACAGGGATTCTGGTACCCTCCTAGGGTAGTCCTTTCTTTAATTCCGCTACCATGTTGATGGTGGAGGGGATGAAATTGGGCCTCCGGCCACCTGCACTCACCAACCGCAACTCAAAAGTGGTACAGCCATGCGGCAGCTTTTGTTGTCGAAAGGTAGTACCACGACCTCACAGAATACCAGCATAAAGTAGAGATTTACTTCTGCATTTCGCCTGGTAAGTGCAGGAGGCCGGAGGCTCAAGAGCGGAGCGGGCTCGGAGCAATAAGACCAAGGCGACCCCTGTCACGCTATCCGTGAATTTTTGCAACATCAGGGGACTTCAGTCCAACCATAACGCTGTCCATTATATTATTTAACAGTATTGGAACAAACTTGTGTCTTAAGTCGAGACTTTGTTGAACAAAGTCTCAGACTGGGAGCGACTAAATCTAGTTCAGTTCAATCCCCAGAAGACACAAGTTTGCGCGTTTACCGTTAAAAAGAACCGCTTTGTCATATATCCTCAGTTTTAAGGCACTCCCCTTGCTGCCTCAGCAAGCATCGGAATCCTCGGTGTCGATATACTGATGGATAGTATTTAATGCCGGCACACCGATTGCATCTTTACAAGGTGCAGGTTCAGCCTCACATGCAATAATGTTCCTATATCTGGGCAGGAGCTCCCCAGTGCCAGCTCCTTCTACTTGACCACATCCAGCGCAGAGCGGTTCGAATCGCCGACGACCCCGTTCTTTCCGATCGGCTTGAATCACTGGCACTGCGTAGATATGTTGCATCTCTTTGCGTATTTTATCGGATCTATCACGTGGAGTGCTCTGAGGAATTGTTGGGATTAATTCCAGCTGCTCAATTTCACCGTCACACATCGCGACCAAACTTGCGATACTATCCATTCCATTTAGATGATTTGCAGTCCACCACTGCGCGATTTAGAAGAAGTTTTCTTCCTCGCGCGACCTCTTTGTGGAATCGATTACCAACAGCAACTTTTCCGGAGCGATGCGACTTAGGGAGCTTCAAGAAAAGAGCCTACTTTCTTTCTTAAAGGCCGGAAATGCATCTGCATTTCCCCTAGTGTTCTGTTGTTTATGGGCATCGGTATAGTCACTTACCATCAGATGAGCCCCATCTCCTATAGTAAAAAAGGATCGTCAAACTCGGTTCAGCTAGAAAAAATTTTTGAGGTAACACACATTAAAAAATTCAGTCGAATTGAGCACCTACTCCTTTCATTGAAGTCGATTAAAAATGGTAACTCGTTCTTTCTTGAGTAAGCACACACTGCGCGATATAACAATTTATTTTAACAGTGGTAGAGCCACGCGGCAGCTTTTGCTGTCACACGGATGGGCCGGCTCGGACCGGGGTGGTACCACGACCTCACAGAATACCAGCGTAAAGTAGAGGTATAGCTCTGCGTTTCGCTTGGTGAGTGCAGGTGGCCGGAGGCCCTTTTTACTGGTAATGAGGCATTCCATCTTAGTCCTCACGGGTGACAACACATCTGCATTTTGATTCACAAACGAGGATAGATGTAGATGTCTATGGGCCGCAGCAACCACTTACCATCAGGTGGACTGTGTGCTCGTTTGTCACCCTTATCCTATAAAAAAAACATGCCAGCGGCGTTAAATAAATTATTTTGGTATTGCGGTCTCTCGGGTATTATGTATTCTGTAGCAAAGATATTAGTTAATAACTGCAAGTTTCCACCGCACCTCCAAAATAAAGAGAAAACTTCAAATAACTGTAATAAGTTGACAATTGCTTGATAGTTACTACAGAGACACGACATGAATATTATATTATATACTTTAATTATTTTATTTAGTAAGACATAGTAAATGAAACTAATTTTACGGATTTTGTTGGGTTACACTTATTGATTTTCGAATTTTCAAATGCTTTACAGCATCCATGTCACGTGAGGTACTTAGGTGTTTGACTTCTTCTTTGATCTAAACATAACGAGACTTAAATTATTTTAAATTACCTTTTTTATAGGATAAGGGTGACAAACGAGCACACAGTCCACCTGATGGTAAGTGGTTGCTGTGGCCCATTGACATCTACATTTATCCTCGATTACGTATCATCGTATCAAAATGCAGATGCGTTGTCACCCGTGAGGACTAAGATGGAATGCCTCGTTTCCAGTTAAAAGGGTCTCCGGTTCTCTACATTTATCATACGAAACACAGCAGCATAAAGCTGCTATTTACGCTGGTATTCTGTGAGAGCGTGGTCCTTCCCCGGTCGAGCCGACCCATTCATGTTACAACTATACCAGAAACATAGCTGCAGCATGGCTCTACCACGTATACTTCCATTCAATTTGTAGTCTTCGCGTTAATAAAAGAAATCATTATATTGAGACCTACTTTCACATTCAAAACATACTCTGACTCTTCAATTTTATTTATTTGTATAGATAAATAGTAATTAAATTTAATATGTAGATTTTAAAATGTCTTAGAAATTATATTTTAAACAACTAAAATGCAATAATAAGCATAAAGTTCAAATATACTCATTTGGATTATTAAATATTATAGTATAGAAAACGCATAAAATTGTATTTTAAAATATTTAAATATATTAAAATTCTGTTTAAAATATTCAAAATGTATTAAATAATACAAGTACAAGTCGTTCGTATTGCATTAATAAAGATAAATAACATTTGTAATATAATTGATAAAAATGGGTCAAAAATTTCATGAGGGTGTTCATGTAATGTTTCCTTACAAGAAGGGCGTTGCCGGAAACACACCCAAGGTTGTACATATATATGGGGTGGTCGGCTGAACGACTACTACTAGTATTGTTGCACAATGACTAGTCCTATATTAGGGACTTATGTTAGTAAGGTCTATGATACCAAAGCATTAATATAGAAGGTCTCTATGTTGCATAAGCATTATGATAGCAGAGTTATGACTTGAAGTCCCATATGAATAAGACTTATAATATTATGGTCTATGAAATAAAGCAAATATGTGGAAGGTCTCAAATATGTAAAAGCATTATATTGAAAGAAATGGGACTTGAAATGGATTATTATAGTGGCGTGTAGATTGCAATACGACTTGCCCGTGGACATTGCACACCCCTACCGTTTGAGGACGGCGTTTTGGCGCATAGCGTTATGGTACGTCGGCTATCTTTCGGATTAGGTTGTGAAGTCTTAGTAGCGTGCTACTATTATACGTTGGTGGTATTTTTAGTTAACAACATTATCAATTTTGTTACCAAAGTCGATAGGCATCATGTGGGTGTGTTGGGAGGGGGCGCCGTCCGTATGATAGTTGCATTGATGCTTAATGCTACTTGCGGTATTGCGTCTTGTGATGGATATCTGCGGGTGTGCTGTGCCTGATACGACGCATCTTGTGGTTCTGTTTGAAGGAGGTATGGGGGTGGTTATGTCTGCTGGGATTATATGGGGGATCTTGGGATGGTGTAAGCTGACGACAGTCGTATTGATGCTTGTTGTGTTTTGCAGCATTGGGTCTCTGCGATTATTGTTTGGCGGGTTGATATTCTCCATTAAATGGTCGGCGCTCACCGCGCACGGCATGTGTGGAGCCGTGAGCCTCCCCACATTTTTTTTAAAATGTGGGAGAGCGAAGCCCTTGTATCTGGTATTTGATATAAATATTGTGAGCCTTTTCCGAGCGGGAAGGGCTTAATTTCTAAGGAATTGACTATTGTGAACCTGATGCAAGTGGAATAGGGACAATTTATTGTTCTTAACCTTTTTTGAGCTCTGTCTTCGTGAACGGGGTTCTTTAGCTTATAAGAAGCTACCAACAGATTCCTGCTGCTCTAGTGAATATTCATTCTTCCAAGATACATCTGAAAGAACTAAGTTACTATGCAAACATAACGTAAATAAGGGTCCTAACTAAGACGATCACGCCATAAATTTATTAAATGGCCCATATTTAAACCTTTAGAAAGATTAATATATGGTTAATACACTGGTCACGTAAATTTGCTATATTAAGCTGCTCTCGTCCGTAGGAATTACTTGAATCCTGATTCCCTACACGAATCCACTGGGTAGTGCTAAACGAGCAGTACTACATACTTGTGGTAGGTTGGTCCTCTACTAGTGAGAGGCTCGACCGAGGGTTAGTTACCACCCACCTGGCAAAGACATACCGCCAAATGATGCAAATCGTGTTCCGGTATGATGTTAGGTGAAACCCATTTCTTAGGGAGAATGGGTCTGGACAGTTGCGTTGCGCATACCAACCGGCTGCGACGCGGCCGTTTCTTAGTGTCAGGTGCCTGGTTATGGAGGTTAGCGGGATCCGAAGCACGGTTGCACCGCTGGCCGACCGTAGATAGTTGGGGGCCTAATTAATGAGCCAGCCACTCATGAAAGGGCGCCCCGCCATCTTACGAAAAATGCTGGGATGGCTCCACCATGCCAGTTGGCGACCGGAGGAGAGGGCCTGGTGGCAATTTCCAGGGGGTTCGGGCGTCCCGCGATCTCCATGCCAGGTACCATCGATGTTGTGATTCTGTTTGCGTCCCTAGGTTATATGTGTGTCGCCTCGTCCAACTGCCATTCTCTCAACATATTCACTCCCACCATTATTAAAAAAAAGGAAAAAGAAGATTAAGTCTGTACATCGGTTGCACTCCCTCTCCGTCGAAATGCACCTCACATACATCCGAGGCCTGCATTGTAATTTCAATGAAGTCCATTACCACCTTGATACTGACAAGCCGCACTTACTCTTCTTGACTGAGACGCAGATCAGATATGCTCTAGATGCGGCGTACCTTGGCTACCCTGGGTACACATTGGAGCATAATTGCTATCAGCGCGCCGGAGTCTGTGCTTAAGTTCGCAACGACATTTGCTGTAAGCGTCTCCGTCACCTTGAAGTCCCCTCTTTCTCTATGATCTAGGTATTGATAGACACAGGAATGGATAAAATTATTTGTTATACTATTGCATACCGAGCGCAAAGCGCGTGGGTATGTTCTACTAACGCCTAAAAATCAAAATTCCACCGTTTTGTCGCATGAAATCGTATCCAGCAATCATATTACACATATAAATTATATAAAAAGCACATTGTTAGAAAGATAAATGATTGTTGAACTTATTAATATTTTTTTTAACTCGATTAATTGCTATTTTTAAATAAAAAAAGGGGTTTTAGTGGCTTATGGTGTGGATTTATCATGTCCCCAAGGCTTGTAAACACTATAGCTTTTGTAAATATCAATTGTTTAACTCAATCTATTTATTAATCTCTTCATCTATCATGTGGGAAGCCACTGAATGTAAATGGCAGTGTAATTTTGTTTTGTTTAGCTATAATTAATTTTTTTCGGCTCGAAAATGGCGAAATTTTCGTTGATTTGATAGCCTCGTATAGAATTATTTCTGTAAATGGGGATATGCAGCCACAGAGTAGTTTACTCACTAACTCAGTTGGCCATCGCCATAGATTACTGTATATATCAGTTCGCCGCATTAGCTTGCTACATTTATATTTATCTATGGTTCGCCGTCAGTCGCCGTCGTGAGTGAACATTATTTCGGTTGTTTGCAGCGGCTCAAAAAGATCGCTGTACAAATACACAATATTCGAATAACCAAATTTCTTAAATACTTGATTATAATAATAATAACAGATTTTTTTATTACAATATTTTAAAAGCACAGAATAAATAATAGTAGTACGTACTAAAAGTAAGTAGTATCAATTTTTTGTCATGGGTGAAATTTTCATGGTTTTCGAGGGTGTTGAAACCAATAGGGTTGTCGAAATGTAAATCCAAGATGGCGGCCGCAATATGTATCAATTTTTTCAATATGGGTGTCATTTTCATGGTTTTCGAGGGTGCTGAAGCCAATAGTGTTGTCGAAATGTAAATCCAAGGTGGCGGCTGCAATAGGTATAATTTTTTTTTATCATGGGTGTCTTTTTCATGGTTTTCGAGAATGTTGAAGCCGACAGTGCTGTCGAAATGTAAATCTAAGATGGCGGCTGAAGTAGGTACCAATTTTTTCATCATGGGTGTCATTTTCATGGTTTTCGAGGGTGTCGAAGACGATAGTGCTGTCGAAATGTAAATCCAACATGGCGGCTGCAATAGATATCAATTTTTTCATCTTGGGTGTAATTTTCATGGTTTTCGAGGGTGTTAAAGCCGATAGTGCTGTCGAAATGTAAATCTAAGATGGCGGCTGCAAGGGGTATCAATTTTTTCATCATGGGTGTCATTTTCATGGGTTTCGAGGGTGTTGAAGCCGATAGTGCTGTCGAAATATAAATCCAAGATGGCGGCTGAAGTAGGTACCAATTTTTTCATCATGGGTGTCATTTTCATGGTTTGCAAGGGTGTTGAAGCCGATAGTGCTGTTGAAATGTAATTCCAAGATGGCGGCTGCAATATATATCAATTTTTTTATCATGGGTGTCATTTTCATGGGCTTCGAGGGTGTTGAAGCCGATAGTGCTGTCGAAATGTAAATCCAAGATGGCGGCTGAAGTAGGTACCAAGTTTTTTCATTATGGATATCATTTTCATGGTTTTCGAGGGTGTTGCAGCCGATAGTGCTGTCAAAATGTAAATCCAACATGGCGGCTGCAATACATATCAATTTTTTCATCATGGGTGTCATTTTCATAGTTTTCAAGGGTGCTGAAGCCGATAGTGCTATGGAAATGTAAATCCAAGATGGCGGCTGAAGTAGGTACCAAATTTTTTCATCATGGATATCATTTTCATGGTTTTCGAGGGTGTTGCAGCCGATAGTGCTGTCGAAATGTAAATCCAACATGGCGGCTGCAATAGATATCAATTTTTTCATCATGGGTGTCATTTTCATGGCTTTCGAGGGTGCTGAAGCCGATAGTGCTGTCGAAATGTAAATCCAAGGTGGCAGCTGCAATAGGTATAAAGTTTTTCATCATGGGTGTCATTTTCATGGTTTTCGAGGGTGTTGAAGCCGATAGTGCTGTCGAAATGTAAATCCAAGATGGCGGCTGAAGTAGGTACCAATTTTTTCATCATGGGTGTCATTTTCATGGGCTTCGAGGGTGTTGAAGCCGATAGTGCTGTCGAAATGTAAATCCAAGATGGCGGCTGAAGTAGGTACCAATTTTTTCATCATGGGTGTCATTTTCATGGTTTTCTAGGGTGTTGAAGCCGATAGTGCTGTAGAAATGTAAAGCTAAGATGGCGGCTGCAATAGGTATAAATTTTTTCATCATGGGTGTCATTTTCATGGGTTTCGAGGGTGTTGAAGCCGATAGTGCTGTCGAAATGTATTTAAACTTTTTAAAAAAAATCCGTTTAATCATGCTATACGTTATTTTTAATGCGAAGGTATGCTCAATTGGATTTACCAATATATTTTTTATTTATTGTTATATATATTATACTAGGAGATAACTAGGCTGTTTGAACACCTCATTGAAGCCTCTGATGTGGCTCTAAATCGGTACCTTAATGCACAGTTGGTTTTTCTGGGGGACTTTAATGCCTGTCATCAGGGCTGTCTGTTCCCATACCAGAAGACTACCTGCGGCATATAAATGATCTGCTCATTCCCAATATCTATGGATATGCAGATGAGCATAGATGCACGGAGCACATGGGATGCAGCACAGTTGTGGAGAAATACCAACCAAGTGCCCGGGCCAGTCAGAAAGAGAGGCTATGGTTGAGCGTGTGAGTCTCACACTACAGGCAGTTTTCGAATGAGGCGATGGGCCAATCTCGTGAGATTTAAGGGCTCCAAAATACAAACGTGTCTTGTGTACTTTCCGGAATGTATCCTTGAAGTACACTGATCGCTTTTAGTTGTTAGGGATTGAATTTCCTCCGAACCTACACTATGAACGGTTCATTGAGTCCAGAGACCAAGGAAGGACCATGGAAGGCAGCCACAAGAAATCTTGGTGTGCTTGTAATGTGCGGCGGTACTTCACGCCAGGGCAGCTTCTTACCTTATATAAAGCGCAAGTCCGGTCGTGCATGGAGTACTGCTGTAACATATGGGCTGGTGCTGCAAAATGCCACCTGGCAGCATTGGACTCAGTGGAGAGACGTGCTAAGAGGCTCATTGGTGACCTTGATTTGGTCGAAACCAATCTTGTCAGCCTCGAGCACAGGCGCAGAGTAGCCAGTCTCTCGGTATTCCCATAGGACGTATTTCGGCGAGTGTGCGCAGGAATTACACGCTTTAATTCCTCCCTCTCCTTTCCAACATCGGACAACCAGGCGGTCGGCGGGTCTTCATCTCTTTGTTGTCGATATTCCACGCATTAGAACCAAACGGTTTGCTCCGTCTTTTGTAATGCGTACAGCAAAGGAGTGGAATAATTTGCCGGCGTCAATTTTTCCGTTCGAATACAATCTGGGTGTCTTCAAAGCAAGAGTGAATAGGCTTTTGATACGATATGACAATGCAATTTGCCATCTAAGGCTACATCGCCACTTACCACGAGGTGGGACTGTGGTCAAGCACTGGCTTATAATAAGTAAAAAAAAAAGACAAAAATAAGTAGAGAGAGGGGTGGGAGTGTTACAATACGTAATATCTGATTTAACTTAATCATTTAATAGGCACGAGGTTATATTTATTTACGGGATATTGTAATCTTTTAACGAGTTTATTTACGTTTGAAGTTTGGTTTCAGCGCGAATAAATCTCTCTCCCGAACAGACGGCTGTAAATTGCTTCGTGGAAAATTAAACCAAAGGCGTATTACGCCCACCGTGAGTTTAGACCTTCACGGCGGCTTAAATGGCATTTCAAACGGAAGTGTTGCTTTACACTTACTTTAAATTAATATCTTTTTCTTTAAACTGACGTGATGAACGAACTTATAGTTCACCTGATGGTAGTGGCTACTGCAGTCTATGGACGCCTGCAGTCAACTCCAAGCGAAGGAGGTTACAGATGCGTTGTCACCACAAACCACAAACTGTAATTATACTTGCTCTCTGTACACTTCAGAAAACATCCGTTCAAGCACTACTTTCGTTTCGTTTCGTTTTTTTAAGAAAGTTATTTTAGTTAGTTATTATATTAGTTATATTAGTTAGTTATTTTAGTTAGCTATTTTATTTTAAAGTTATATCACAATAGGATTATTTACTGTATCGTAGAGGCAATTTACAGACACATATTGCACAAGGACAAACATCCAGACCCGGAACAATTATTTGTAGGCCATACAAATACTTGTTCAGTGCGCGATTCGAACCCACGGCCACCAGTCAGTTACTGTGAACATCGATCCGCTAAGTTTTGCGCTGATATAGTAGCATGCTAACCGTACCAATTCATACTTAGAATCGTTTTGGAGGATTGGCAGTACAAATTACCCTTATGTTAACAATAACTTTACTTCGATCAGTTTTATCAACAAAATAGACTAAGAACAGTACATTAGTACTGTAAAGATCTAACAGCTGAAGATAGATTTCCTTATAATCTTTTTCTTGGTCATTTTCAGCGGCAGCAGCATTTTTGTGCCCACCGCTGAGCATTAGCTTCTCCAAGATAACGCATTTTTGGAGAAGTTGGCAAGTATTCATTTTTTTTTCATTTTTTAATAATGTTACACTAGGACTTTCTCCTGTATCATGAAGTCAGTTTACAAACATAAATTGCATAAGGCAAACATCCAGACCCAGATCAATTATTTGTAGGCCGTACAAGAATTTGTTCTGTAAGGGATTTGAACCCGAACGTCAGCGCTGCAAATCAAGCTAATTCCGTAATCATAATGAGTAGGCGTGTTTATTTACCTACTCAACAAGATGTTCTCCTGAATCGAGAGGGCGCTTTATATTAATAAATGAAATGTGGAAAGATTATCTTACTCAACCACCATATGTCTATTCCCCTTACATCTCATTACTTGTATTGATTATTCTCATTTATAGGATTAATTGAGCTGCACATTTGGCGAATTCAAGTTTTTCATTTCGAAAACATTCATCGCAATATTTCTATCAGCACATATGTTGGGTGAGGAAAGAAATATTGCGATGTAAATCAGAGCTTAAACGACAATAAATTATTACAGTGGTGTCCGAACCGGCGATATAACTGAAGTTGCAGTGTTCCCAACTATAATTCTTAAGAATACTCCGCATGCTAAGCCTAAGCTTAGTAAAAAATCTATACATTTATCAACGACAACATATTGTGACGTAATGTGAAATTACAGCCTTTATCCTCCTATTGCTGGTCTAAGGCCCCTCTCATTTCTAAAAGGGTTATGAAGCAATTACTTGGTCGTGCTACCCCTGTGTAAAATGGGGGTCTTCACAAGTTCTCGTAATATTTTCTTTCTTAGATGATGCAGGTTTGCTGATTGAGTAGGTGATTATGTAAAATAGCAATTAACAATTTCATTATTGCCGGTGGGGATCGAACACGGGTTGCTCGTGTACTGTGTTATATACAGCATGCGGTTAGCCTCTGAGCTACAACACCTATCGCTATGATATGGCGTAATGGGTATTCTTCACTGCCACTGTTGATAGTTATCGGCAGGGATCGAACCAGGTTTGCTCGCGTTCTGTCAAATTTACAGCGAGCGGTTTTCATCATTCGCCATCCCATCATCTCTATAATATCGTGATGCACGTGATACACGTTTGCTGTATTTACAATGGTGATCAATTGCCATTGTAAATATAGCAAATGTGAAATACCCAGATTTACGAGAGAGAGAAAGCAAGAGCAGCGTCTAAGATGCGAGGCATCAGATACTTCGATCGACAATCCGTCTGCAAATGCGAGATGCAAAGCCTTTCAATTTGTAAGTAGCTTACATCATGTTGGAAGCGTTTTACGGACTGATAACGATGTGTCCGAATTCTACAATTTGTAAAAACTTTTTGTTAGAATGAAATTTATAAATGAGGCATGCTAGTGATAGTCTAATTCAGCATGAGTGACGTGTGAGCGTTGGTGGACTACGGCGGGAAAGGTGTCCTCTCTTCTTACCATAAGGCCGGCAACGCATCAGCAAATCCCTCCCTGGTGTTGCAGTTGTTCATGGGCGGCGGTAGTCACAGGTGAACCGCATGCTCGTTTGC
Organism: Parnassius glacialis; assembly: GCA_033319125.1. Lineage (NCBI taxonomy): Eukaryota > Metazoa > Arthropoda > Insecta > Lepidoptera > Papilionidae > Parnassius > Parnassius glacialis. Next base: position 54,763,651 of record JAVANC010000026.1, read on the forward strand.
CCCCTTTCCTATAAAAAAAAACCACCGCAACGGAGGTGGATTCGTGGAGAAAAAAGAGTTTGTTGGTATGGCGTTGCACTTCTCGCCCTACGCTCCGGGATACTGGCGAGGCCGCACCGTTGATGCGGTGGTGAGTAGGTGTGCTGGTATTAACAACGTGTGGGTTTTAATTTCGACGTTTTCACACCGATATACCGCCGCCTTTTATAGAGGAAGAGAAAACATTATGCCATTGTTAACCTGTGTTTATCGTAAGAAGCAAATACGGAAAAGCCAGGAAGATCGCTACCTATATATAGATGACGGTGTAACCATCCTGTTTGTGTTGAACGCAAAATATTCAGCTTGGTAACAGGAACCAGCATTAGAGAAACTCCGGTAATTTGTCGTCAATCAGCCCACCAGCATGACAATCAAAGCAAATGTTCTCAACAACGGGGGAAGCTCATGTCCAGCTTTGAACTTTTTTGTAATGTGGGAGTAGGAGGTTAGTATCTTTATATATACAACTTGTAAAAAACCCCTGCTGTTCCCGTTAAGTGCCTTATTAAAATCTGTGATAAAGTGTATAGAAATAATGTTACTTCAAAAAACTCGATTGTAAAAAATTACATTTAAATATTTTTTTATTTGGAAACTGTAATAGTTTTTTTACCACTAATGGACACGTTCATAAGTAAAGTAGTTGTGTTATACTAACGTTTCACTGATTGTACCGTTTTGTTTCAATTGAAAACAAATTGATGTTAATTTGGCTCACTTTAACAAAATTTTATTTAATTATTCAGATAACTGAGTTGTTTTTTCAGTGTATTTTATTAAAATTTAAAATAAAAGCAAAGTCCTTTTGATTTCGTGCCAAGAAATTAATAATTTGTTTATTTTACATCTAGTATCGTTTCTAAATGAGGTTCCTGTAGAAGAAACAGTACAAGAAACACTGCAAGTACCAATATACTTACTACTTACATTACTTGGTAGAGCCACGCTAATGCACCAGCATAAAACAGCAGAATAATGCTGTAGTGTGCTGTAGTGTAGCTGTGTGTAGTTTTTTCTTACTAGAAACGAGGCATTATTCTATCTTAGTCCTCAGGAGATAGATATCTTCTACTTACCATCAGGTGCATTGTGTGCTCGCTTATCCCACTTATTCTGTAAAATAAACTTTTTGTTATTTTAACAGTCAATAATACAATAAATGTAGTTAATAAAAACTGAAATAGGTTAATAAAAACATGTAATTTAAAATAAAAAAAATGAAATCCGCCCCCATAAGCAGCACGTTTTATACGTGGTAAAGCCATGCTGCAGCTATATTAATATAGTAGTATAGTTGTAGCACGAATGGGTCGGCTCTACCGGGGAAGGACCACGCTTTCACAGAATACTAGCGTAAAATAGCAGCTTAATGTTGCTGTGTTTCGCATGGTGAGTGTAGAGAACCGGAGACCCTTTTTACTGGAAACGAGGCGTTCCATTTTAGTCCTCACGGGTGACGACGGATCTGCATTTTGATTTGTAATCGAGGATAGATGTAGATGTCTATGGGCCACAACAACCACTTACCATCAGGTGAACTGTATGCTCGTTTGTTGTTTGTCACCCTATCCGATAAAAAAAACACCTACTCACAAGTTTGACGCAAGTGGCAGCTGATCCCCTCGATATGTGAGCTATCCGCCGTAGAAACAGAAACAGAAACAGAAACAGAAACTTTTTTATTCAATATAGATTATAATAATACTTATTGAAAGTCACTCTTTTGTATAATTACCACTGGTATGCAGAGAACTTTCGAGTAAGACGAATTCATGTGACACATGGACTCGCCAATAATTTTATTTCACGTAAACCTGGTTGCACCATCACACATCTTTAAGTTGATAAAAAAAACCAAATTATTTTTTTATGTTGATGCCTCATTGCTTTAATGATTGTAAACACGATTGAGGTCCCGGTTCCTAATCCCGGGGTCCGACCGAAAATTAGTTATTCGGTATTTCTGTTAAGAAACTCTCAGTATCGCAGTCTCAGGAATTTGGCGGTGTTTCACCTCCGTGGCCCGGAAAGCACGTAAATCCGTCCTGCGCTTGCTCTCTCTACGGTCTTGTCGGATCGCTGTCCCATCGGACTATTAGAATGAGAGACTAAAGAGTGCACCTGTGCTGGCGCATACACTTGGCCACTATAATTATGTCCTGCGCAGATGGGTAGCCTAGAACGCACGTGTTTATCCTCGCGTAGTGTTGTCTTTAAATTATTGAATTGTTTTGTTTAGTCCACATGACTATATTGAGAAAAAATTATAACTGTTTTAAATATTTTTTTTATTTTTTTTATTTTTTATAGGATAAGGGTGACAAACGAGCACACAGTCCATCTGATGGTAAGTGGTTGCTGCGGCCCATAGACATCTACAACTATCCTATATTACAACTCAAAATGCAGATGCGTTGTCACCCATGAGGACTAAGATGGAATGCCTCATTCCAGTAAAAAGGGCCTCCGGCCACCTGCACTCACCAAGCGAAACGCAGAGGTAAACCTCTACTTTACGCTGGTTTTCTGTGAGGTCGTGCTACCACCCCGGTTCGAGCCGGCCCGTCCGTGCGGCAGCAAAAGCTGCCGCGTGGCCCTACCACTGTTAATATGATCATAGTTGTAGATGTTGTTAGTATGATCATAGTTCATCGCCTACACAACAGCAGTTGTGACCAGATACGAGGCACACCGCTCTACTCAAGGTACTGTGCTTATCCTATCTGTACATATCCTTCTCTTGAATTGTTTTATATTGTTCCTAATCTGCAGCAGTTAATCTCCCTTTGTGTCAGCCAACACATTTAATTTATTTTACGCATTATATAATGCAGTCCACTAATCTTTCGCCCACATATAGCTCCCCCGCACCGCATCGCTCCACGAAAACGTACAAGGATATATCTCAAACACAACAAACATATAACTTTTTTCATATTTTATGACTTATTAGTAGATTTGTTATATGTCTACAAACTTTAATAATACAAGTGGTAAAATTAAAGCTTTTGTACAACCGACTTCAATATAAATAATTTATTGCTGATTTTTTGCTTTTGCTTGAAATTTTAATGGGATCACCTGCGAAGTTATACCCTTTGAAACAAAGAATTTTACAAATCAGTTCAGACGTTTTCGAGAAATCGGTGAACATACATAAAAAAAGATTCCGTCAGAGGAGCTTCCGAAAGAAGTCGGTGGAAAAAATTATAGAATTTCATCATTACTAAAACTTGTAAAAAGGAAGTATAAAGTCTTCTTTTAAATGTAACTATTAATTTAAATTCCCTCAGTTCTACTTGAGAGCGTGGTACGGGTGCAGGTACGGCTTTAAAATGTTGGCAAGTGAGTGTAATGCGACTTTTATGCGCAGCTATTGCAAGCTTCTTGTTTAAATATTACTTGACTCCAGCAGCATTTATACTTGTATTTCCTAAGGAAATTAAACTGCCTTTTTGTCATTTATGCTAGTTTGCAAGTTTTCCAACATTTATATTTTATCAGAAAGACAGTGAGTGGCCAGATTCATAAAACTATATGAATGAAATTACTGTGATAAACGAACCTCGAAAAAGTAGTGAATTGTTACTTATTAATAATTCATTAATACCGATTTAATTCAAATATATAAATTTTATTTTCAACTTTATTAGTATAACTAATTGGCTAGTTTCTGTTGACTATGACCGCCGTGACCAAAATTCGATTATTAGATCATAATTACATAATCTGAAAAATGTTGTATTCAATCGATCGGAGGAAAGGAACGATTTCTGAGCGCAATGTTGTATGTATTTCGTTTATGTTATAATTAAATTGCTTTTCCCAGTCGAACTAATATATACGAGAACTAAAGTACAATTAATTGTCACGTGTTCAATGTATTTACATATAAACGATTAAATGTATATCTTGCTGCATATTTCAATATGAACAGGACGTTTCATACAATATGAAAATTATTAATAACCGTTTCCTTTCAAAATGAACAAACAGAGGGCAACAGTTCAAACTAATTTCAACTGTCGCTAACTGTTAATTGAAATCCTGGTGGCAGCAGGTAACTATAAAATGAGAGATTGTTAATTTGGAGCGGGTTTCTGACCTTTTGTTTGATTGAAATCGGAGTTCGTATTTCTCCCTTCTTTTACCAGGTTCACTAACATATTGTGTTAAAAAGTTAATTGCTGTTATCAGGCTGATATTAATCATAATAATGATCGTCATAACAGACCTTCACAAGTCTCCTGCTGAACATAGGCCTCCTCCAAGGAACACAAAACACGGTCCTGAGCTCCCTGCATCCATCGACTTCCTGCATGTCTTACCAGGTCATCACTCCATCTAGTAGGGGGCCGTCGTCCTACACTTCGCTTACTATGTGGCTGCCACTTCAAAAGCTTTCTTTACCATCGAAATGTCGGTTCTTCGAGCTATATGGCCAGCCCATTGCCACTTCAGCTTACTAATCCCTTGGGCTATATCGGTTACTCTGGTTCTACTGCAGATATCTTCATTTTTAAGTCTGTCACGCAGGGAAACTCTGAGCATAGCCCTCTCCATAACACGCTGAGCAACCTTCAGTTTCGTCATACGGCCAGCAGTGAAGGGTAATTCATCACTGCCAACACGCACTAACACATTTTCTAACAACTTTTTTTAAGTATCACACTCACTTTAACACGATGTACTCCACATACTAGTCAACAAGGCTCTGTCAATCGACTCATAGCGGAAAATTAATCCAAATATGCCTTAAACAATTACCACAGACTGATAATCGAGAAATATTGCCAGTACATCAATACTGCGTTCACTAATCAATCTATGTGGTGATTACGAGTGATTATTCAATGCGTACATATTTCGAAGCGTTTTATTTAAATATGAAATAAGAATCGAACTTACAGTTCACCTGACGTTAAGTTGCTACAGCAGTCTATGGTCACCTGGAGCCAACTTTAAATAAAGAAGGCTAAAGATGAGTTGTCACCTCTCAAAACTAAATAGTATGCTTCACAGTCTGTAAATTATACTGGCTCTTTATACACGTCATAGCAGAACACCACATGATAACCGCTACTATTTGGCGGCAGAACAGGTAAGAGCGTAGTTCCTACCCAGACTTTACTTATCCCTACCTCCTAGGTAGAAAATAAGTCCTACCATCTGGTATCATCACACAACTATCTCGAATATCAGATCTGTATCACAACGAATGCATCTCGGTGATGACATAATTCTATCCGAATGTTAACAACATCAAATGCCGTGTTTTCTTAGTGTGTGTAACGTATACTTACACATACAAACGTTTACCACCGCTAATAAATTTTGAGTAGATAGAAAACATATTTTTACAAGCTTTTATTCAACTTGCAATGTAACTATGTTTGAGTTTATGGCGGGAACATGACCGGCGGTGGTTTGCTGCTCCTGTATTATAGTTTAAATAATAGTTTGAAGTGGATTTTGATATGTAAAAGTGGTGCGATTTTATGTATTAACTGTCTACGCATGTGAACTATTAGTGTAAAAGGTGAAACAAGTGTTCTGATGGTGATGGATTCTCAAGATAAGCTGTTTGTCTGCATAGGCGCCTTTAGATAATATCGCCAACTGTCAGCTGTCTGCTGGCTCAAGTTGCCGTCAAAATCTCCCAAGGGTTGCACAATGTAACGCATCAACATATTGTGAAGTAGTGAACTATGAAGGATAATTATACATTTAGGGAAATTACCGAAAAACCGAATAGATTAGATACCAGGCCATAAACTCCAAAAAAAAATGTAACTATGTTTGTTTGGGTGGAATCTTGCAACTCAATTTTGAAGCAGATATCTGCAATAGATTGAGCTGAAATTTTGTATACACGTTAGGTTTGGATAATAATGCATGGTTAGCTATGTGACGTCATTCTAAATCCAACATGGCGGAACACTCAGAATGGCGGACTAGTTAGTTTTAATGCACTCTTACAATATGGCTATCAAATGAAAGGACTTGCTTAGGATAACTTAGAAAATATAGTGACGTCACTCTAAATCCAATAAAAGTTATCTCATCATATCTAAATCCAATATGACGGACTTCTGAAGATGGCGGACTAAGTTTTTTATACTTTACTACAATATGGGTATCACATGTAAGGGCTTGCTTAGTGTAACTCGAAAAATAAAGTGACGTCACTCTAAATCCAATATGGCAGACTTCTAAAGATGGCGGACTAAGTTTTTTATGCTTTCCTATAATATGGGTATCAAATGAAAGGACTTGCTGAGAATACGAATGCGAGTTAACCAAAAATAAGATGATGATCATAAACTCGGTTGCTCCAATCCGTCTGAAATTTTGGTGTACTGGGGTTTTTGCAGTCCTCGATAATGATATTGAGGTCAAATTGTTTGAGTCTGTAGCATCGGTTGGTTAACTTTGTCTTGTGTAATTTGGCGAGATAGTCGTCAACAGCATTGGTTTGCAACCTGTCTAAGAGAAGGGTAACATCAAAATCAAACCTGAAACTGTGTTTCGTAAGGCACAAGTAAGCTTCAAGCTGAAATAAGTAGTGCATTCCTCCAAACACCCGAGTCAATGTGAGGCCGTGCCGAGGAGTGTGACATCAGGGTGTAACATGATTGCTCGAGTCTGTAGCATTGGTTGGTAAACTTTGACTGTCCAAAGGTCTGGTGAATGGTGCCATTGGACATATTATAGAAATTATATGTGCCTGCTTCCAGAGAGCACAAATGTATGATACTGATATACCATCCGTCCGTATAGACTTTAGTAAAGACGATGTTCATCTCATTAAACCCAAAATTGTACAATTTCCAGGAAAATATAGTCACGGCACCAAAGAACGAAGGATGCTGCCAATTAAATTATGTTGGGCTTGCACAGTACACAAAATGCAGGGTAGTACTGTCGACCATGCCGTTGTATACTTAAGTTCGAAGCTCTACGCTGCTGGTCAAGCATATGTGGCCTAAACTAGGGTAAAATCATTAAAGAGTCTCCTTATTGAAGAGCTAAACTGTTTGAAATTAACTGACAAACGACCTTGCAACAATAATGCGTTGAATGAGATGATCAGATTGAGAAAGCTTTTTTTTTTATAGGAAAGGGGGCAAACGAGCATGCGGCTCACTTGATGGTAAGTGACTACCGCCGCCCATGAACAACTGCAATACCAGCGAAATCGCAGATGCGTTGCCGGACTTATTATTATATTTGGCCTTATATCATGTAAATTGTGTAATGATTTTATAGGTTGATAGTAAAAGTTTTAAAGGAAAAGTTTATTTTATTATTTTTAGCGCATTTAAATAAAAGCTTGTTTATTTTTTTTACTTTTAATTTTTTTACGATAGGGTGACAAACGAGCACACAGTCCACCTGATGGTAAGTGGTTTCTGTGGCCCATAGACATCTACAGCTATCCTGGTTTGCGAGTCAAAATGCAGATGCGTTGTCACCAGTGAGGACTAAAATGGAATGCCTCTTGTCAAGTAAAAAGGGTCTCCGGTAATCTACACTCACCATACGAAACACAGCAGTGTTAAGCTGCTATTTTACGCTGGTATTCTGTGAGAGCGTGGTCCTTCCCCGGTCGAGTCGACTTATTCGTGATATAACTATACTACTAACATAGCTACAGCACGGCCCTACCACGTGCATATGTCGGTAATACAACACACGATGAGGCCAATTCTGATATAGGAAATAAAGCAGGATATCCCACTTCTGATGTTGGAAATACCTATATCAGGATAAGTTAATTGTTAAAAATAGTGAAAGAGTGAGAGCTGATGTTCAACTCTCTCTATTTCTTACGCAATTAATCATAATAAATATTATCAATAATAAGACAGCATAACGCACTATATATTTAGTACAGAGCAACTACAGTTCTACCATGTCGATTTCCGCGTCACAATTACACACTTAGGTAAAGTGGAGGACATAATTACATGATAACACCAAAGTATGCCAACCAGCAGCAACACCACCCATCCCAAAGTAACACAGGGCAGCCTCGCAGCAACACCAACGTTGCGTGCACGAGAATAACCACCATAACGGACAGAACGATGACACTGTCTTAGCTCTCTGTGGCATGACTTCACTCGTAGAATAGAATGACTTAAGCGGAATCTCTTTCGCTAGGCACCTACACTGAATTCTATACCTGCACAAACGTGTGGGGGTTTCCCGATCTATCCTCAATTCTACCATGCCGGCATCGATATGACACTAAACTAGAGTGACGAAACCTCTTGCGTACTCTCGATCCAACTGATATTTTATAGACGCGTCGACATACATTTACAGCTCCAAAATACGAGTATATCATTTGCAGCACATCCATGGCATATCATATACTTTTCTTAAAGAAACTCAACACCAGAATAGATTTCTGTACTGTTGGCATCGTTTAATCATCGTAACGAATATTATTTTGGAGTGAAGTTCCTTATCGGACGGTACGGGTTTGGCGGATGGGAGCTAGGCGACGAAAAGTATAAGATTTTTGCGTCACGACCCCTTGTGTCATTGTGTATTTTATTTTAAATGACGTTTCATTTAAAAGACGCTAATAATTAATTAATTTATATTTGTTAATCAGTAATATAACACGTTTATCAATAATAATATACTATGAAAGGAACTTCGTTCCAACCGAGTGTTCCACGACACTCACGCATGTTTTTTTAGTTATTTATTATATATTAAACAATTATTACTGATTTCTTAAGCGGACATGTTCAAACATAACGACCAGTTACTTTTATTTATGTTTAAAACCTCTTCGCGGAGACAACGAAGGGTTACGGCAGACTTACCGCATAACTGCGGCTATATGGAAGTATTATTATTATTTATGTGTTATTTGTGTCTCTTAAACGTTAGACGTCATGCAGCGATGGAGCGAATTTTATAGGAAATGTATGCGTGTGATGATCTTAGTGAGGGATCCGGGGATGACGCCGTGACTTGTACGCCAGACCTGGACCTCGATGACACTGAGGTCATCAGTATGAAAGAGATTGAACGTGCGATTGAAGTTTGAAATGTGGTAAGGCTGCGGGACTAGACAGAGTTACTGCTGAAATGGTCAAGTATGGTGGGCCTCGCGTCTGGGACAGCTTTTATCTGCTGTGCAATTTGTGCTGGCGGACGGGGGATGTCCCTGATGATTGGCGATCCGCAGTCATTGTGCCTTTATATAAGGTAAAGGTTCACATTTTGACTGCGGGTGCTATCGGGCGATCAGCTTGACCAGTTTAGCAAGTAAAGTTTACTCGAAGGTTTTGACACGTAGGATGCAAGAGAAATCGGAAAGATTTCTATGGGAGGCACAATGCGGATTTAGACCTGGAAGAGATTGCACGGATCAAATGTTTTCTCTATGCATGATCACGGAAAAGCTTCTGGCTGCTAACCAGAAGATTTTCTGTGCTTTTGTGGATCTTGAGAAAGCATTTGATAAGGTTGTAAGGAAGAAAATGTGGGAACTGTTGCCGGGGTACGGTGTGGATGGTCGATTGCTAAGGGCTGTGCAGTCACTTTACTGTAACTGTAAAGCCTGTGTGCGGGTAGGGCATGACTGACCTGTCACCCATGTTTAGCGTCCAAACGGGCGTGAAACAGGGTTGTGTCATGTCTTCCTGGCTGTTCATACTGTATCTCGACAGCTGTTTACAGAAGCTGAAAGATAGCTGTTTGGGTGTGAAATTGGGTGACATAAAAGTAAATTGTCTGCTGTATGCTGATGATGCAGTGCTTATTGCACCATCAGAGGCAGAACTGCAGGCATTAGTCACGTGTATGAAAAAGGAATGTGAAATTAAAGGTCTCCGTTTGAATGCTAATAAAACTAAGGTTCTGGTATTTGAAAGGGACGAAGAGAGAACGAAGTGTGAAATATGGGTAAATCAGGAATGTCTAGAACAGGTAAATGAAATTGTATACTTGGGGAGTGCTTTTAGCCGGGAAGGAAGATGTGATTTAGATGTGGACAGGCGTGTCGCTGCCGGGAACAAAGTCAATGTTGCCCTGACTGCGTTAGTCAAAAGGCAAGGCGTAGTGAAGAGTGCACGCCTTGCAATACATAACGCAGTGTTGGTACCGACTTTGTTATATGGCAGCGAAACCTGGGTGTGCCAGAAGAAGCATAAAAGCAAGTTGAATGCAGTGGAGATGCGATCTCTTCGTAAAATGTGCGGCGTTACCATGGCCGACCGGAAGCGAAACGAAGAGATTCGCAATTTGGCAGGTTTAAAAGATGACCTTATCACAAAAATTGATAAGGGCGTGCTTCGATGGTTTGGGCACGTTGAGCGAATGAGTGAAGACTGAATGGTGAAGAAAATATATAGCGCGAAAGTTAATATTAAAAGGTGTCGAGTTAGACCGAGACTAACTTTCGAAGACCATGTGAGCAAACTGCTCGAAGAGGGGAGGGTCAAGAATACTCGGATACCTAGACGTGCATGTATGAAGAAGATAATGAATCTGAAAGAAGCGAAAGAGGTATGTAAGGATCGTGACACTTGGCGATCTGTTCTCTCTGGCTAGCCCGTCAGGGATTGTGCGTGAAGATAAGTAAGTAAGTAAGTAAGTTAAACGTTTGTTACATAACAAAGCATTAAATGGTTACAATATGAATAGGTCGACTAGACCAGGAATGGAACACGCTCTAACAGAATATCTGCATAGAACAGCGGCATTATTGCGGCATTTTGATTCTTAATCAAAGATAGATCAGAGACAATCTCTAGTCAGAGCATCTACTTAAAGAAAAAATTCATTATGCTATAATTTATTACTACAACTACCTACAGCTAGGGATTTTAGTTGTAAGTCGCAGTGTTGAGCGCCATTATTCTAATAGGATACTATTAACAGGTGGTTGAAACCATTATAATATTCAGCGTAATGAATTGTTTCAAAAAGTTGTACGGTCACCGTCTCACTTATATATATATATATATATATATATATATATATGTGTTACGGCCCAAAGCTGCCCCTACAAAGTTAAATATCCCGGGGCCCATCAGCGGAAGATTCGACGGGCAGCCGAGGGTTCGGACCCAGTGGCCATATGGAGAAATGTGCTATCATACCCCACTATAGAGAGAAGGCTAGGAAAACAAATAGTGCGTACCTGGATCTGAATCTAAGACCGCCCCAAGGCTCGGTCAGGCCGTAGGTAGGTGTAAGGTGCATGCAAAGTAGTGTTTAGTGGTGTGTATATGTATGTGACCTGGTCCAGCTAAGGTGACCGGGCAGCGGCCGGTTTCCATTCTGCACCACTCCAGCAGGCTTCACCGCTGGACCATTTCTTTCTTTATGTCACTATTTCAGTCTATCAACTTTTATTGTACATTTAACTAACTTCAACTCAACTAATTCAGCGTTCATCGGAGAATCAAACACGTGATAACCGACTCGAGTAACGAATAGTAGATCAAAGTTCAACATTCAATATTCCAGATTTATTTATCACCAAATTACAAATCGGGAATTAACGCGATCTCTTCACGAGTCACCAAGTTCAGCGTTACAAACTACAACTAAATTCCTTCGTTCTACATCAAATACTACGCCGCGATAAGAATTCAAAATCCGCCTCGTTGACACGTAAAACGAACAAAATAGTCAACACACAAAAAAGGGCGCTTAACGCGACGGCACAATTACAATGATTTCCAAAACAATCAACCGGGCGATGCCCTCGAAAAGGAATGCACTGTTCAATTCCAGACCGTATCTCTAATCGGCGCGCGCGCAAATTTCGCGTCACATGAGCAAGTCAAATATTGCAAAATACACTCCAACATGCAATCACTAGATAATTGGCGTAATTACTTTCAAACGAAATGACTTTGATCAGTCAAACACAATACAAGCCTCCTGTCGCGAACTTATAACTTAGACAACCAAACCGAGGCGGTTTTCGCGAAATCACAATCCAGTAGCGAAGTAACGCACACAAATTCCAAAAATCTAGATCATAACCCAAAGGAAACCGGTCTCGCGAAACCTCGGCAGCGGCCAACGAAATACACTAATTAAATGCACCGCATGACCATTTTTGGGTCTAAACAATATATATATATATATACAGAGGTTTAGAGATTTGATAAAACAACACGACATTTATTAAAAATGGGTGCTACACTGAGCCTTTCAAATTGAAGAGAGAAGATGGTTGACACACACACACACACGAAGAATATTTGACAATCAAAATAAACCGTCATTTAATCAGCCACAGCTACGGCCTAAGGTTGGACATATTATTATTTTTTATTGAAGTAGAAACTTTGATTTGTGTAAAACTTTTGATTGATATGAGAAGTATTCTGCAAACACTTATCGAGTATTTCAGACTTTTATAAATGATGGTTCTCGGAAAGTCGTTCGTTAATAAAAAGTGTTTTTTGAATGAGATCGTAAGTAAATATTGTATCAGTAAATTATGAGGGTCTTAAAAAGTAATCTTTAACTTAAAGATGTTAATTATTAATTAACTAAAGTCTGCGTAAAACAATAGAATGATGTGTCTTATCTAGTTTGAACACCAGCTTCCGCCCTCCCGCAATAGTGTGTACATGTGTCATTATGTATCCCCATCGCTAATATCAGATAGAAAAAACACGCCACCGTCGATAATACTACACTAAGCAGGTAAACGGTTAGGCACTGCAGAGTCTACTTCAGCTGAGGTTGCCTCGTTTAGAGGCGATACACGTATTGTATTGTGCTCTTCAAACTAGGTAAGTCACATTATTTTAATTTATTACGCGGATCCTGGCTAATTATTTTTAACATCTTTAATATAATGGATTTCCGCAAAGTAACGCCTGATTCTAGTAACTAATTATTCTGTATCTCATATTTTATCAGCAATATACTGGAAGGATTTGATTTAGTGTGACGCTGGGCAGGCAAGTTGAGGATCGATGTATCAGAAATCTCGTACCTTTCTCATGCCTGTCGCAGGTCTATGCATTATGCGACTATTATAAATAAGGTGGTTATCATCAAGGTCATCTGTCGAAGTCAGATGTCGGACTTGCGCCGACTAAAACCCCATGCTGTTCCACCATCGCCGTATATTGGCAGGGACAAGTATTAGATGCATATCAAGGCCTACAGGCCAGGCCTTCTCTGCGCCATCATCATCATTCCAGCTAATATGACCTGCCCACTGCCACTTCAACATGCAGATTCTTCGGGCTATATTAGTTACTTTAGTTCTCCATTGATTTCTAATTTCAAATCCTTTCCTTTAGAGACCCCAGTATAGTTGATTCCTTCGCTCTTTGAATGAGTTGGAATCGGTAGACCAAGCCTTATATTATCACGACAGGCTGGAATCACTGGTGGCACTATGGTTTTCAAATACTACGGAATTAACAATATAAGTAAATTGCGCAATTTTCTGAACCTGCTTGTATAAAAATTATATTAAATTAATGGAACAGTCATTCAAGGAAATATCCTTGAATAACTCTATTCGGTACAATCATTTCTGCGATATAAAGAATAAAAAGAAGCAATGCGTAGTTAATATCAAACTTGTATTCAACCCAACGTCAGCACCCTAATTTTATCGTACGTGATGCGACAGCCGGGGATATCGTAATCTGAGTCTGCTTTTGTTATACGCGATTAGCGCGAGAGCGAAAATTTAAGAAATAAAAATCCAAAATGAGAAATTATCAATGCAATAATAAAAATTAATAATATGAAAGACGACTTTCAACTTGCTCATCAGTAAGCTAATTATGTATGTAATTATATGTGTATTTAAATATGTACATTTGTATGTATATATTTGTATATATATATATATACCATATATTTGTATATATGTATGTATACGTCATATATGTATAGTTTATTTATTAGTAAATTGAATGTATTATGTAGTTAATTATTATTTTGTGTAGTGTTATTTTATTCTATATTGCTGCACCTATTTCAAATTCTCACCACTCCATGGGTTGACTGGTAGAGAATGCCTTAAGGCATTAAGTCCGCCCTTTGTATTCTTTTGTTTTAAGGAATGCAATAAACAATAAATAAATTTAAAAAAATAAGCTTGTGATACCAGTTTCTCGACTGCATAGAGTCAGTAATTCATTCCTGGGGTAATTTTTTTAGGGTAACAAACGAGCACACAGTCCACCTGATGGTAAGTGGTTGCTATGGCCCATAGACATCTACATTTATCTTCGTTTGCGAATCAAAATACAGATGCGTTGTCAACCGTGAGGACGAAGATGGAATGCCTATTTTCCAGTAAAAAGGGTGTTCGGTTCTCTACACTCACCATACAAAACAACAGTGTTAAGCTGCTGTTTTACGCTGGTATTCTGTGAGAGCGTGGTCCTTCCCCGGTCGAGCCGGCCCATTCATGCTACAACTATACTACTAATATAGCTGCAGCATGGCTCTACCACGTATAAAACAACGTAATGTATACGTTATTAAAATAAGGTCCCAGAAAATATATATATCTCTCTACTACCAAGTTTTAATTTGTTATTAAACACAAATTGTATAAATATTTTGTTATAACATAATTAAACACATATTTGATAATAACCCCTGGGAATGAAGTGGTCGCTTCCAAGCCGTTACTTATATCAATTTGTAAGTAGTTTGTACAACCTGTGTTTTATTTATTTCTTAAATTATTACAAGCCAGTGCTTGACCACAATCCCACCTGGTCGTAAGTGGTGATGAAGTCCCAGCTGGTAAAACGCACTGTCTTATTCACTCCTGCCTTGAAGACGCCCAGATTGTATTCGGCCGGAACGACAGACGTCGGAAAATTACTTCACTCCTAAATTATTTTGAAGAAAAAACCCGCTGGGTTTCTTGCCGATTCTTTCCAGGACAGAGATTAGATTTGAACCAGTGGTACAAGTAAAAAATTAATTTCAGTAATAATTAATTTTAATCTACATTAAATAAAAAATATTCTGTTCTGTGCTATAGTTAACATCAAGTCTCTATTCTATTTCTTTTTTTTACAAAACCTTACCCCTACTCAAGGATTTTCTCCTGTGTCGTTGAGGCAGTTTACAAACATAAATTGCACGAGAACAAACATTCAGACCCGAAACAATTATTTGTAGGCCATACAAATACTTGTTCCGTGCAGGATTCGAACTCGCAGCCCCCAGCGCAACAACTCATTGCTAAGCCACTGAGCCACGGAGCCGTCAAATATTCTAGGGAGGTTTTGTCTATAGCCTCACGCTTTGTATGTGGACTTGCGAGATCTACGATATCATTACCAAACGTTTCGAAACTGTGACCACGCTCGTAACCGGGATTTTTGTCGGAGGGGAGGGGGTAATCAGGTACACAAAAATAGTTAAAGTATCGCATAAAATGTCTGGACTCCTTGAACCCTCTCTGGGTACGTCCTTGACTGTGACACTGCTTCCCGTCTCCGATCTGAGTTCTTTACGCCTGGCGTTAACGATGGTTCCGCCTACCACCATCTGTTGGAAGCCATTAGACTTTAGAAGTGCAAACTTCTTTAGGCGCGTATTGCAATTTACGATTTGGTAAAAGAGTTCGCGTCATCGACATGCTACTCGTAATGTTATCAGTATATCTGTAGGTATTAGTATGAAGTGTTTCGCGTATGATATGCGCGTTGTTTGCTTTTTGGATGGGTAAAGTCGTATGAGCTCGCGTGATCAACATGCTCTAATAGCAGTATATCTATAGCTTTAAGTAACGTGTTGCGCTTGGGTTTGTATAAATAGACAAAGCAACATAACAATGCGTTGCGTATCAGACAGCAACTTGAAGGTTATAACAATCGCAGATATAAATTTCCATAAAACGTTTACAAGCGGTTCAAATAATTGAGTTAAATGGTAATGTAGATGATTAAATATATATAATAATGTAATAACCTTCATATTATCAACTCAAAATAAAAATAAAAACAGCGTTTTTGGAGTTTACTCCTTAAGAATCCATTTTCATGTTTTTTTTTATAAGATAAGGGTGACAAACGAGCACACAGCCCACCTGATGGTAAGTGGTTGCTGCGGCCCATAGACATCTACATCTATCCTCTATTACAAATCAAAATGCAGATGCGTTGTCACCCGTGAGGACTAAGATAGAATGCCTCATTTCCAGTAAAAAGGGCCTCGGGCCACCTGCACTCACCAAGCGAAACGCAGAGGTAAACCTCTACTTCATGCTGGTATTCTGTGAGGTCGTGGTACCACCCCGGTTCGAGCCGGCCCATCCGTGCGACAGCAAAAGCTGCCGCTAGGCTCTACCACTGTGTAAAGCTCGCGGTTGTACAAATTAGATGGCGAGCGAAATCTAGTGTTTTTTATTTTTGTGTTCTTAATAGCCCTTCACAAGTCAACTGCTGAACTTAGATCTCCCCCAAGAAACACGGTCCTAAGCCACCTGCATCCATTGACTTCCTGCATGTCTTATCAGGTCATCACTCCATCAACATCTAATTGTAAACATGGAATGGTTTTCTACCGACTTCAAAAAGGAGCGGGTACTCAATTCGACTGTATGTATTTTTATGTGTATAAGCTTATAACTTTTCACTCGGTGAACCGATTTCGATGATTCTTGTTTTATTTGAACGTGGTCCCATATAAATTTGATCAAGGTCTGGCCAAAAGTTTTTGAGTTATTGTTAATAATTTATACTGAAGTCGGTTGTACAAAATTTTTAATTGTATTTCTCGTTTACATCCACAAACAAGTTTTGAGACAAGTTTTCAACAAAACTTGTAAAAGATTTATCATTTAGATAATATCATGATTATACTAGACTATCATCATCATCATTACAGCCCTTCACAAGTCCACTGCTGAACATAGGCCTCCCCCAAAGAATGCCACAAAGCACGGTCCTGAGCCACCTGCATCCATCGACTTCCTGCATATCTTACCAGGTCGTCAGTCTATCTAGTGGGGGGATGCCCTACACTTTGCCTGCCAATACGGGGCTGCCACTCGAGAACCTTTCTTCCCCATCGGTTGTCGGTTCTTCGAGCTTTATGGCCGGCCCATTGCCACTTCAGCTTACTAATCCGAAGTCCGAAGAGAGGGGGAGGACACGGTAATCGTCGAATCCGGCAACTTGCTCTATTACCGGGAGGGCCACCATCTGTCCCAAGGAGGTGTCGGATTTATCGTCCACAAGTCTCTTGTTAACAACGTTGTAAAGATTGAGAGTGTGTCGACGAGGGTTGCGTACCTTATACTCAGAATCACCAAACGGTATTCGCTGAAGGTCATACAGGTTTACGCACCAACCTCGGCACACCCTGATGAGGAGGTGGAGGAAATGTATGAGGATATCTCTAGAGCCATGCATTCCTCCAAAACCCAATATACGGTGTTAGTGGGAGACTTCAATGCAAAACTAGGCACAAGAGAGAACGGTGAACTGAAAGTAGGGAAATTTGGAATAGGTCAACGGAACCCAAGAGGCCAGCAGCTGGCCAACTTCATGGAGAAAGGGGGAATCTTTACACTAGACTAGGAATGACATTATTTTAATTATGTTTTGTTGGCACTTTTATTCACATACAGCTGCTAACAAGTATATAATATATATTTGATATTATGCAAGTATATATACGTTTTTTGTTCACACTTAGTTTGTGATATGTTATATTCTTGTATGATACAGGGGCACCGTCCACACCCATCAAACAACATCATATCATAGACAAGTTCCACGTATTGCATTGCAAATTGTGTGTCAGATCTTATTACATGTTTATTTTATATTTATTTATTTATTTATTTAACATTTTGCATCTCTTTGCGTATTTTATCGCATCTATCACGGGGAGTGCTCTGAGGAATTGTTCGGACTATTTCCAGCCGCTCAATTTCACCATCGCACATCGCGACAAAACTCGCGTTACCATCCATACCATCTGGATGATTGGCGGGCCACTACTGTGCGATTTAGAAGAAGTTTTCTCCCTCGCACAACTTCCTTGTGGAATCAATTACCACCAGCGAATTTTCCGGACCGATACGACTTAGGAACCTTTCCCCTGGTGTTGCGGTTGTTCATGGGCGGCGGTAGTCACTTACCATCAGGTGGGCCGCATGCTCGTTTGCCCCCTTTCTATAAAAAAAAACATAATTAATTCAAAATAGTTCCACAGCTTTGTATGCAGTAAAGGCACCATTTTTTATTGTTGAAACCGCGTCGCAACTTTGGCAAATATTCAATCTTCGAGGCAATATATGGGATGCCTTTATACAGCGGTCGACTTTTTACCATTACCGTTACTGCAACAACCTATTAAAGTTTACTGCTGAACATAGGCCTCCCCCATAGATTATCTCATAAGGGGTATATTAGCAAAAGTTGCTACGGACATTTTAAAGCTGCAATTAATTAATGATTAAATTGTATGAACTAAATAGTCCAAATCATCTAGGTATACAGTCAAAAATCATTAAAGTTATGAATAATAGTCACATCATGGTTGGACTGGCAAAGCATGCCTAAAGGCATAAAACATTAGCTTTTACAGTATAACCAATCAGATATTTTATTTAAAAACAAATTATTTAAAAATCTTTTAAATTATCAAATTCAAACAAACTCGCCGCGTGATTGTCTCTCATATTTAATACCAGAGCCATATCCTATCCCATTGAAGTTGTTAAACCAATTAGCCGCAGAGAGGCGAAAGCTGGAAAATATCGATTTTAGTGTTCGTTACATATTATGAAAAAATTTAATAACATTTTGCTTGTACAGTGCATTTCCACACGTAAATGTAGTTTTCTTAGCAATTCATTATCATTAGCATTCTTTAAGAAAATGATAATTATAGTCGCAAAACACTCAAAACTATCTTCAAGAAATGCAACGGACCCACGAGAGTCATTCATAGTACAGCGAAGTAGTTTAAAATTTAAATTCAATTTTCGTTAAAACCCAACTCAACCTGATTTAGCATGTAAACAAATGTCTAAATTCCAATGTTATGAATGGTTCTGTTGTTGCTGAATAAATATAAGGTGCGCGAAACCTAACGACTGCTCATATACAATAATAAAATTTATAATTATTTATTTTGTTACAATTTTTACCTTAATCTTGATATATTTCATTTAGTGTTTTGATGAAAACTAAAACTTTTCAAATAAATGGAGGACCAATTACAATTATATGCTGTCATTAGACCAAAAACTAAACACGTTACCTCCATCAATTCAAAACAAAATGTTTAAAAGTAATTGATAGTTCACAAACGGACTTTATTTTCTAATGTCGAATAAATAAGTCTGTTTCATTTCATTTCAGTTTAGAGTGAATATGATTTCTTTAAGTTAAAGCGTGTTTGCATTTTCGGCTACATCAGCATTAACCATCAGTAGCGATAGCATTAGCGTATTAATTTTCAATTGAAATCTGTATTCTTTTCTTATATTGCACAATGTAAGAATTTTTTTATTCACCTTGAAACGTAAAGCACCCTGCAGCAATAGAATAGAATAGAATATTGATTTATTTGCATTGAATTTAGGTATTAACAATAAGGTGTTGACAGAGTACATAAAAGATCCATTAATTATACCATTTTGGCAAGCAAATAATAAATTGAAATTTATTTCTATATAACACTAGTAATTAATTATAAATAGATTTAAAATTATAATTATGAGCATATATAGTTATTACATTATTATAACTAAAAGAATTGCGTTATTATTATTACATACATTTAGATTATTGAATTGTTATTGCAGTTAACCATTGAGTTATATGTACTACGTACTAGAGAAGCTATTCCAAACAAAAATTGTGCGCTACTGTCTTCGCGCATGCGTGCGAAATAGTGGAGTCGCATATGCGCGAAGATTTTAATTTAATATAAAATAAATATAAGAATTTAATATAAAATACTCTTATTTTAATCTAAACAAACATATTTCCTAAATGTTTAATTATTTTTAAAATGTAGTAATAATTAATTATTTGTGGAATTCACAAATCTTCAATTTACGCAATATTTAGTTTAGTGTACGGATTGCAGTATAGTTCAGTTGAACATAGTCAATGTTCTAAATGCGAAATCTGGTAGGTAGTACATATTTATCAATGCAGTTAGCATAACGCATTATAAATTATTAATACAAACAACATATTACATGTAATTAATTTACTGGCCGTTATTTAAATATTGGTATCGTTTAAGAATTCCGATACTGAGTAATATCATCTTTCCAATAACAAAGAACAAGATCCTTGAAATATTCTAATGGGTTGATTTTTTATATAATTTGGGATTTTGTTATAAATCACAGGTGCCATGCCCATAATATTTTTATTAGTAAAGCTAATCAATTTCGCAACGTTATCTTATGTGCTAAAAGTGATTTTAAATTTATGATTCGGAGTCGCAGAAACTGCATCAGCATCGTCACTAAAAATATTGGTTAAAAAGAAAAAAAAAACGGATCCCTTACAGAATTGTTCGTCTCTCCGTCTGTCAAGGCCATTCTTCTTAGGAACGAGTAAATATATGAAGTCGCAATTAATATCAATGTTTGAGTTCGATTGCCATAGATGAACTAAAAAAATGAAGAAAATTCATAATTAAGTTAATACGGAACTATAACGACACCAGTTCTATGCGCACTTGTTCATTTTTTTGTTATAGGATAAGGACAACAAGCGAGTAAACAGTCCACCAGATGGTAAGTGGTTGTTGTGGCCCACAGACATCTATATTTATCCTCGTTTGTGAATCCAAATGTTGATGTTAGCCGTGAGGAATAAGATCGAATGCCCCTTTTTCACTAAAATCGGTCTCCGGTTCTTTACACTCAACATACAAAACAGCAGCATTAAGCTGCTATTTTACGCTGGTATTCTGTGAGAGCGTGGTCCTTCCCCGGTCGAGCCGACCCATCCATGCTACAACTATACTACTAATATAGCTGCAGCATGGCTCTACCACGTATAAAACAACGTAATGTATACGTTATTAAAATAAGGCGTGTTCATTTCCTGGTTGAGTGGACCTATTCGTGCTGATACTTTATAATTAATATAGCTACAGAATACCCATGCTGCAGCTGTATACATATACTTATTGCTTGCGGAAGTCAAGCCCATGGCCTACTGCATCGCAAGTAAATGCTAAACCACTTTCATCATCATCATCATTACAGCTCTTCACAAGTCAACTGCTAAACATAGGCCTACTCCAAGTAATTCCACAAAGCATGGTCCTGGGCCACCTGTATCCAAAGACTTCTTGCATGTCTTACCAGGTCGTCCTCTATCTAGTTGAAGTAGCTTAATACTTCGCCTATCGGTACGAGGCTGCTACTCGAGAACCTCTTTTCCTCATCAGTTGTCACTTCCTCCAGCTATATGGCCGGCCAATTGCAATTTCAGCTTACTAATCCGTTGGAATATATCAGTTACTCTAGTTCTAATGTGGATATCCTCATTTTTAAGTTTATCACGCAGAGAAACCCCGAGCATAGCCCTCTCCATAACTTGCTGAGCAAATTTGAGCTTTCTTATATTTTAAAATTTTATTTTAAAAAAGTACTGCTGGGTTTCTTGCTGGTTCTTTCCAGGACAGACGGTTTTTTTCGAACCAGTGGTAAAGTAAAAAAATGACTTTCAATAAGAATTACACATGTAATGTTTATTGATATATATATATATATATATATATATATATATATATATATATATATATATATACACAGTCAGGTCATAAGTATTGTCACACAGTAAAAACTTTTCTTTTAGAATGCTGGCCACGAAAAAGTTTATTGAATTCGATCTTCGAATTGTTGATAAAAATAAAACTGTTTACTTTTTCGAATTTTACTCATTTTAAAATATGGAGTGGACGCTTAAAGAAGACCGTGTTGCAGTTATTGCGTTGCATCGTTGCGGTTACGCGCCAATTCAAATTTTTGACATACTGAAAAATTTGAATATAACCAAAAGATTCGTTTATCGTACCATAAAACGATACAATGAAGACTCTAGTGAAGATAACAGGTCAAGAAGTGGTCGCCCTCGGTCTGTTAGGGCTCCAGCAGTGATAAAAGCTGTGAAGGCGCGAATTTAAAGAAATCCCAAACGTAAGCAGAAACTGTTGGCCCTTCAGATGGCGTTAAGCAGAACCACGGTGAAAAGGGTGTTAAATGAAGACTTAAGGCTTTGCGCATATCGAAGAAAAACAGGACATCGTTTGAATGCTCGTCTAATGGACCTGAAACTGAAGAAATGCCGCGCTTTGTTGAAGCGGTTGTAGTGTTATGCAACTTACATTTCATTGTACACTAATTCTCCATTCTGCTTTGATATTCTGCATTCATGTTTTGCATCACTTTATACTATTTTTTTCATTCTGTTTTTGATTCTCTGCATTTATATTTTGCATCACCTTTATTTATATAGGATCCTGTAACGTTTTTACACAATAACATATCATTTTACTGCGTATTTTCACACTATTTAGTACTTTTAAACTAGCTGTCAACGAAGTCTTACCTTTTTTTTGATCTTTTATTGAATTCTCTGTAACTCTACAATTTCAGGCTTAGTGTACGTTGTCGTGCATTAGTTTTTCCTATGTGATTTTTATCTCGTTTCTTACTTAAATGTAATAGTTTCTTAATAACAGTCCTAAAACTAAAAATTCCTCAATTTGACAACCATTGTTTTTGTGGTTGTTATGGTAACTTTTATTTAAATTTGTCTCTGGTATGATGTTCTTTCTACATAAATACTTTTTGGCTGTAGGTCATTTACAATAAATTTCGTTTTAATTTAAATAATTTCTCGTTCTCTCTAAAAAGGTATAAAAGCCAAACAATTGGAGAACACAGGACAGTCTCGCTTCGGTTCTCAAACGAGAAACATCTACTAAAGGCCTTATCCCGGGGCCGCTTTGCCCCGGAATCCTGCAAGCCTCCACGTGACACGTGAAGTCGTCGGTGAATTCTAATTCAAGTGCGGGGCCACACTACTCCGCGCGCTACGACTGCTTGATCCAGGCGCTGAGTGCAGCCTACTGCCCGCGCTACCTTCAGGCGCGCTTCGACTGCTGGCTCCAGGCGCTGCGTCCCTACTGCCCGCGCTACCTCTGGGCGCGGCGACTACTTCTCCAAGAACTGAGCGCACCTACCCCAGGCGCTACGTGCACCGGCTCCGGACGCTGCGTGTGCCCAGTCCAGGCGCTGCGTGCCGTCGCCGCTGAGAAACCTCAAGCTCTGCGTGTGCCTACTTCTACAAAAGCAGCGAAGCTCCAGGCTCCACTATAAAACTATATTGTCCTATTCTCCAACCTTTATTTTTTTTAAACCTAATTGTTATCTCATTTCATCCATCACCTTCATATTTCATTTTTTTTATAAGATTGTAAATACCTTTTAAAAAATTATAATATATTATTTTCTTGGTCTATTTTGTTGTTTTGCTGTTCTTAGGTTAGGTTCTTTCTCTTTTAATTGTCGCTTACGACACGGTACGCGGGAAAAAAATATCGGGAAATTCTTTTTTCGGATGAAAAATTTTTTACCGTAGAAGAGAGCTACAACAAACAAAATGATAAGGTGTACGCACACAGTAGTGAAGAAGCGAGCAACCGTATTCCGCGTGTCCAACGAGGTTATTTTCCATCCTCGCTCATGGTATGGTTGGGAGTTTCTTATTGGGGCTTAACAGAGGTACATTTTTGTGAGAAAGGTGTAAAAATGAATGCAGTTGTGTATCAAAATACAGTCCTGACGAACCTTGTGGAACCTGTTTCTCATACCATGTACAATAACAGGCACTGGGTACTCCAACAAGATTCGGCGACAGCTCATAGAGCGAAGAGCACACAAGACTGGCTGGCGGTGCGTGAAATCGACTTCATCCGGCACGAAGACTGGCCCTCCTCCAGTCTAGATTTGAATCCGTTAGATTACAAGATATGGCAACACTTGGAGGAAAAGGCGTGCTCAAAGCATCATCCCAATTTGGAGTCACTCAAGACATCCTTGATTAAGGCAGCCGCCGATATTGACATGGACCTCGTTCCTGCTGCGATAGACGACTGCCCGCGCAGATTGAAGGCCTGTATTCAAAATCACAGAGGTCATTTTGAATAAACTTTAGTGTCATAAGAATCTATGTTTTGTTACGTTCATTTTGGTATATAAATGGCTACATAATGAATAAACTTGTTTCAATTATTTTATATTAAACATGTGACAGAATTTATGACCTGACTAGGTATATATATATATATATATATATATATATATATATATATACTTAGTTGATATTGTTGATGTTAGTTTCAACAAGTGTAATGATTTCCTTTCTTCAACTTTAAGACATCATCATCATCATCCTATAGGAAAAAATATCATTCGTTATCTCGATAAAAATAGAATAAGAAAGAACACTAAATAATACATAATTAATTCAAAATAGTTCCACAGCTTTGTAAGCAGTAAACGCACCATTTTTTATTGTTGAAACCGCGTGGCAACTTTGGCAAATATCCAACCTTCGAGGCAATCTATGGGATGTCTTTATACAGCGGTGGACTTTTTACCATTACCGTTACTGTAACAACCTATTAAAGTTTACTGCTGAACATAGGCCTACCCCATAGATTATCTCATAAGGGGTATATTAGCAAAAGTTGCTACGGACATTTTAAGGCTGCAATTAATTAATGATTAAATTGTATGAACTAAATAGTCCAAATCATCTATACAGTCAAAAATCACTAACGTTATGAATAATAGTCACATCATGGTTGGACTGGCAAAGCATCCCTAAAGGCATAAAACATTAGCTTTTACAGCATAACCAATCAGATATTTTATTTGAAAACAAATTATTTAAATTTTTTTTTTAAATTATCAAATTCAAACAAACTCGCCGCGTGATTGTCTCTCATATTTAATACCAGAGCCTTATCCTATTCCATTGAAGTTGTAAAACCAGTTAGCCGTAGAGAGGCGAAAGCTGGGAAATATCGATTTTAGTGTTCGTTACGTATTATGAGAAAATTTAATAACATTTTGCTTGTACAGTGCATATTCATTAGAAATATTCTTTAAGAAAATCATAATTAAGTCGCAAAACACTCAAAACTATCTTCAAGAAATGCAACGGACCCACGAGATTCATTCATAGTACAGCGAAATAGTTTAAAATTTAAGTTCAATTTTCGTTAAAACCCAACTCAACCTCATTTAGCATGTAAACAAATTTCTAAATTCCATTCTGTTGTTGCTGAATAAATATAAGTTGCGCGAAACCTAACGACTGCTCATATACAATAATAAAATTTATAATTATTTAGTTTGTTACAATTTTTACCTTAATCTTGATACAATTCATTTAGTGTTTTTGATGAAAACTAAAACTTTTGAAATAAATGGATGACCAATTACAATTATATGCTAACATTAGACCAAAAACTAAACACGTTGCTTCCATCAATTCAAAAAAAATGTTTAAAAGTATTTGATAGTTCACAAACGGACTTTATTTTCTAATGTCGAATAAATAAGTCTGTTTCATTTTATTTCAGTTTAGAGTGAATATGATTTCTTTAAGTTAAAGCGTTATTGCATTTTCGGCTACATCAGCATTTACCATCAGTAGCGATAGCATTAGCGTATTAATTTTCAATTGAAATCTGTATTCTTTTCTTATATTGCACAATGTAAGAATTTTTTTATTCACCTTGAAACGTAAAGCACCCTGCAGCAATAGAATATAATAGAATATTGATTTATTTGCATTGAATTTAGGTATTAACAATAAGGTGTTGACAGAGTACATAAAAGATCCGAGATTTAGCCAAGCAAATAATAAATTGAAATTTATTTCTATATCATCATCATCATTACAGCCCTTCACAAGTCCACTGCTGAACATAGGCCTCCCCCAAAGAATGCCACAAAGCACGGTCCTGAGCCACCTGCATCCATCGACTTCCTGCATATCTTACCAGGTCGTCACTCCATCTAGTGGGGGGACGCCCTACACTTCGCTTGCCGGTACGAGGCTGCCACTCGAGAACCTTATTTCTATATAACACTAGTAATTAATTATAAATAGATTTAAAATTATAATTATGAGCATATATAGTTATTAAATATAAATAATTATATTTAAATATTAAATTTAAAATTTAAAAAAAAAATAATTATAAATATTAAAAGTATTGCGTTATTATTATTACATACATTTAGATTATTGAATTGTTATTGCAGTTAGCCTACATATAACTCAATATGTACTACGTACTAGAGAAGCAATTCCAAACAAAAAATTGGCGCTACTCTGTCTTCGCGCATGCGCGACAAATAGTAGAGTCGCATATGCGCGAAGATTTTAATTTAATATAAAATAAGATATCAATATAAAATAAATATAACAATTTAATATAAAATACTCTTATTTAATCTAAACAAACATATTTCCTAAATCTTAAATTATTTTTAAAATGTTACTGATGATGCAGTGCTTATTGCACCATCAGAGGCAGAACTGCAGGCATTAGTCACGTGTATGAAAGAGGAATGTGAAATTAAAGGTCTCCGTTTGAATGCTAATAAAACTAAGGTTCTGGTATTTGAAAGGGACGAAGAGAGAACGAAGTGTGAAATATGGGTAAATCAGGAATGTCTAGAACAGGTAAATGAAATTGTATACTTGGGGAGTACTTTTAGCCGGGATGGAAGATGTGATTTAGATGTGGACAGGCGTGTCGCTGCAGGTAACAAAGTCAATGGTGCCCTGACTGCGTTAGTTAAAAGGCAAGGCGTAGAGAAGATTGCACGCCTTGCAATACATAACGCAGTGTTGGTACCGACTTTGTTATATGGCAGCGAAACCTGGGTATGCCAGAAGAAGCATAAAAGCATGTTGAATGCAGTGGAGATGCGATCTCTTCGTAAAATGTGCGGCGTTACCATGGCCGACCGTAAGCGAAACGAAGAGATTCGCAAGATGGCAGGTTGGAAAGATGACCTTATCACAAAAATTTATAGGGGCGTGTTTCGATGGTTTGGGCACGTTGAGCGAATGAGTGAAGACCGAATGGTGAAGAAAATATATAGCGCGAAAGTTAATATTAAAAGGTGTCGAGGTAGACCGAGACTAATTTTCGAAGACCACGTGAGCAAATTGCTCAAAGAGGGGAGAGTCAAGAGTACTCGGATACCTAGACGTGCATGTATGGAGAAAATAATGAATCTGAAAGAAGCGAAAGAGTTATGTAAGCATCGTGACACTTGGCGATCTGTTTTCTCTGGCTACCCCGTTAGGGATTGTTCGTGAAGATATAAGTAAGTAAGTAAGTAAAATGTAATAATTAATTATTTTGTGGAATTCACAAATCTTCAATTTACGCAATATTTAGTTTAGTGTACGGATTGCAGTATAGTTCAGTTGAACATAGTCAATGTTCGGAATGCGAAATTTGGTAGGTAGTACATATTTCTTTTTTTTATTCTACTAAGCCAGCGCTTATCTACGATCCCACCTGATGGTAAGTGGTGATGTAGCCTAAGATGGTGAAGCGCACTAACTTAACAAAAGCCTATTCACTCTTGCCTTGAAGACACCCACACTGTAATCGGATGGAAAGACAGATGCTGGCAACTTATTCCACTCCTTTGCTGTACGCATGATGAACGGCGTGGTGAACCGTTTGGTTCGAATGCGTGGTAAGTCAACAACGAAAGGGTGGAGACTGGCCGAACGTCTGGTTGTCCGATGGTGGAAGGGAGAGGGTGGAATTAAATTATGTAATTCCTGCGCACACTCTCCGAAATGCATCCTGTAGAAAACCGAAAGGCTGGCTACTTTACGTCTCTGTTCGAGGCTGGTAAGATTGGTTTTAACAAAATTCGGGTCACCAATAAGCCTCATAGCACGCCTTTCCATTGAGTCCAATGCTCCTAGGTGGCATTTTGCAGCATCAGCCCATATATGGCAGCAATACTCGATGCACGACCGGACTTGCGCTTTATATAAAGTAAGCAGCTGTCCCGGCGTGAAGTATCGCCGCACCTTTGCAAGGACTATTTATCAATGCAGTTAGCATATCGCATTATAAAATATTATTAATACAAACAACATGTTGCAAACAATTAATTAACTGATCGTTATTTAAATATTGGTTTAAGAATTCCGATACTGAGTAATATCTTTCCATTAACAAAGAAGCAAGACTCTTGAAGTATTCTAATGCGTTGATTTTTTACATAAATTGGGATTTTGTTATAAATTACAGGTGCCATGTTCTTATATTTTTATTAATAAAGCTAATCAATTTCGCAACGTTATCTTATGTGCTAAATTTAATTTTAATTTTATGATTCAGAGTTGCAGAAACTGCATCCGCATCGTCACTAAAAATATTGGTTAAAAAGAAAAAAAAACGGATCCCTTACAGAATTGTTCGTCTCTCCGTCTGCCAAGGTCATTCTTCTTAGGAACGAGTAAAAGTATGAAGTTGTAATTAATATCAATGTTTGAGTTCGATTGCCATAGATGAACTAAAAAAATGAAGAAAATTCATAATTAAGTTAATACGGAACTATAACGACACCAGTTCTATACGCACTTGTTCATTTTTTTGTTATAGGATAAGGACAACAAGCGAGTAAACAGTCCACCAGATGGTAAGTGGTTGTTGTGGCCCATAGACATCTATATTTATCCTCGTTTGCGAATCCAAATGCTGATGTTAGCCGTGAGGAATAAGATGGAATGCCTCTTTTTCACTAAAAACGGTCTCCGGTTCTTTACACTCAACATACGAAACAGCAGCATTAAGCTGCTATTTTACGCTGGTATTCTGTGAGAGCGTGTTCCTTTCCTGGTTGAGTGGACCTATTCGTGCTAATACTTGACAATTAATATAGCTGCAGAATTTCCATGCTGCAGCTGTATACATATACTTATTGCGTGCGGAAGTCAAGCCCATGGCCTACTGCATCGCAAGTAAATACTAAACCACTTTCATCATCATCATCATTACAGCTCTTCACAAGTCAACTGCTAAACATAGGCCTACTCCAAGTAATTCCACAAAGCATGGTCCTGGGCTACCTGTATCCAAAGACTTCCTGCATGTCTTACCAGGTCATCCTCCATCTAGTTGAAGTAGCTTAATACTTCGCCTATCGGTACGAGGCTGCTACTCGAGAACCTTTTTCCTCATCAGTTGTCACTTCCTCCAGCTATATGGCCAGCCAATTGCCATTTCAGCTTACTAATCCGTTGGAATATATCAGTTACTCTGGTTCTACTGTGGATATCCTTATTTCTAAGTTTATCACGCAGAGAAACCCCGAGCATAGCCCTCTCCATATTTTGCTGAGCGAACTTGAGCTTTCTCATAGTTTAAAAATTTATTTAAATAAAAGTCCCGCTGGGTTTCTTGCTGGTTCTTCCCATGACAGAGGGTTTTTTTAAGCAGTGGTAAAGTAAAAAAATGACTTTCAATAAGAATTACACATGTAACGTATATCGAATAAAAAATATTCTATTCTATTCTATTCATATGGCTAGCAGTGAAGGAACACATCTCAGAATCTCAGATCCATCAGTTATCACTGGCAACACGCACTGGTTGTACAATCTCGTTTTCAAGTTTTGAGGTATACCTGACGAGAAGATGTGTTATAATTTCTCGAACGCTGCCCCACCGAGATAAATCTGTCGATTGACCTCTCGGTCGTAGTTGGACTTACCCAGTCGGTATATTTGTCCCAGGTAAACATACTTGTCAACAACTTCGAGCTTACTGGTCCCCACAACTACCGAAATAGGGGTGTAAAAGGGTGTAGGTGAAACAAAGACATGTGTAACGTCCATACGTTACACATGTATTTGTTTTGTACATGTTCTTGTTAAGACCTATCCATTGGGAGGCACTATTGAGGTCATTGAGCATAGTGATTAAGTCATCCAGCGATTCTGCTATAAGTACTATACCGTCAGCAAATTGAAGATGAGTGATGTGCTCGCCATTGATGTTAATACCGTATTTCTTCAGACAAGTAGCTTGAAAACGTCTTCCAAATTAGTGATGAGTTACGGGGATATAACGTCACCCTGTCTTACACCTCTCTGCACTCGGATATCCTTCGTATCTCTACACTTTAGTAAATCGATATACCGACAGTGAAATTGGCACCGCTGAAGGGACTGCACCGTCCAAATTTTGACGGAACCAATGTGGCGGGTTTTACTCCTAGGTCTTCTATAAAATTTGCCGTAGGGTATGCATGTTATTGAAGGTGTAGCCTTTTCAGAAACCAGCTTGTTCGCGAGGCTGAAAGTCGTCGAGTCTGCGTGCGTGACGCTTCGTAATGTCTCTCAAAACAGCATGTGGACGCGGCTCAGAGGGGAAATCTGTCTGTAGTTCTTCAAAAGAGCGTTGTCGCCTTTCTTGAAGTACAAGACCATCATACTTCTGCTCTACACCTCCAGAGTAGAGCTACAATGAAAGATGGAAATAAAGAGCTTCTGAAGGACTTCAAGTACCGGTTTTCTACCCGCTTCCAAACGCTCCGCTGTTATTCCTTCCTTTCCCGGCTACATGCCATTTATTAAGTATTTATTGTGCATTTTATTAAGTATTAATAATAATTCACCACACAGCATATCAGATTAATCGGTACCCGGTGAATGAAAATGTAACGGAGAAACAACAACTTTGTATTTTTTTGTATTATCAAATTAAGGAGTGGAGGTAATTTTTTAGGTTATGAAAGCAAGGATAAATTTCAAACAACAAATTTCAGGCTTAAGATGAAATGCCTCACACTCTTTTTTATACTGGCTCCTTTATCGTACAAACATGACCTAAATATAACATTTGGTACTTTTTTGTAGCTTTGTTGTTGATGCGTGCTCAAAACCTGTGAGAATTGAACGACATCTCTTGAATTCCCGTAAGTGCGCTGTCTCTAAATAAATCTATGGATGTCTTCTTACAAAAAGAAACAGCTACATGAAGCAGAATTTGTAATATTTTACATTGCAGCAAAACACATTGTTGTAAAATACTTACAAATTAATTCATGTTTTAACGCACCAAATATCTTAAGTACCGATTCTCCAAATCTCAGATAAAATTATTCATAGGATAATATATAGTATTGACTCTGTAATAATCTGTAAAAATAATTTAATAAATTAAACTATTGGTAAAATGAATTGAGCATGCCTTCGAATTAAAAAAATTACGTATAGCATGATTATATAGATTTTTTTTAAATTAGTTTAAATAGACGCAAATTTTCACTAATGACCTTATTATACTTCCAATTTTCCGATAATTTTATGTCAAAACTCTATAACTCAAAAACTTTTTAACAGTGGTAGAGCCAGGCGGCAACTTTTACTGTCGCATGGATGGCCCGGCTCGAACCGGGGTGGTACCACGACCTCACAGAATACCAGCGTGAAGTAGAGGTTTATCTGCGTTTCGCTTGGTGAGTGCAGGTGGCCGGAGGCCCTTTTTACTGGAAATGAGGCATTCCATCCTAGTCCTCACGAGTGAAAACGCATCTGCATTTTGATCTGTAACAGAGGATAGATGTAGATGTCTATGGGCCGCAGCAACCACTTACCATCAAGTGGACTGTGTGCTCGTTTTTCACCCTTATCCTATAAAAAAAAACTCATAATGCGCATATGATCATCATATCATCATTCATTTCATTCCTAAAGAGTGCACCTGTGCTGGCGCATACACTTGGCCACTATAGTTATGTCCTGCGCAGGTGGGTAGTCTAGAACGCACGTGTTTATCCTCGCGTAGCTCATCGCTTACACAACGGCAGTTGTTACCGGATACGAGGCACGCCGCTCTACTCAAGATACTGTGCTTATCCTATCTGTACATATCCTTCTCTTGAATTGTTTTATTTTGTTCCTAATTCGCAGCAGTTAATCTCCCTTTGTGTCAGCCAACACATTTAATTTATTTTACGCATTATATAATGCAGTCCACTAATCGTTCGCCCACATATAGCTCCCCCGCACCGCATCGCTTCACGAAAACCTACAACGATATATCTCAAACACAACAAACATATAACTTTTTTCATATTTTATGACTTATTATTAGATTTGTTATATGTCTACAAACTTTAATAATACAAGTGGTAAAATTAAAACTTTTGTACAACCGACTTCAATATAAATAATTTATTGCTGATTTTTTGCTTTTGCTTGAAATTTTAATGGGATCACCTGCAAAGTATACCCTTTGAAACAAAGAATTTTACAAATCAGTTCAGACGTTTTCGAGAAATCGGTAAACATACATAAATACATGTATGTTTACCGATTACAATACATAAAAGTACATGGTTATTTTGAGGCATGTTCCGGGCGGTTGATATAACTAAACGCTCCGCATATTTAATCGTTAAAATCTTGTTTAACGTGACTGTTTCGAGTTAATTTTCTAAATACAGTGTCGATAAACTTGTATTGCATAGTATTAAACCAATTACAGTGAACTTTTTCCATTAATTTGATCAATAAAGAACGTAAACTGTGTTAAAATTAACAATCTATCACTAGGAAAATATTCAAATTAATAACGATTTGTGATAAGTGAAGTGTCTCGGACGAACGCGTAAGCGCCGCTCTCTGCACGGCGCTTACGACCTTTTTCTCGCCACCTCTAGCGTCACACATCCCGCCATTGCTTCACCGTGACTTTTTAATACGGTTTGTTGTTACTCGATATTGTTTACTTAAACTAACAAAATGATGTGCGCAGCATGCGAAAAAAATCTAATACCCGGAGAAGAATTTCTCCAGTGTATGAATGAATCATGTGGCAAGTTTTATCATTACTTATGCAATAATCAGACATTGACATTGGATGAGAGGTCTTTCTGGATTTGCCCTGAATGTCGCTGTACTGCGAAGAGGGGTGGTAATAACTCTGATATTCCAGTTGAATCACCTATTCCTGTACGCGAGTCCAATATTACCATTCGTAAAATACCATCTGTATCACTTAAAGTAGACTCTATTGAGGAAACATGTAATATCACCTTGAATTTTAAAATATTGGTAAATCCAATTGGGCATACCTTAAGCGCATTAAAAAAATTACGTATAACATGATTATACGGAATTATTAAAGTAGTTTAAATACATTTCGACAGCACTATCGGCTTCAACACCCTCGAAAACCATGAAAATGACACCCATGATGAAAAAATTGATACCTATTGCAGCCGCCATCTTAAATATACATTTCGACTGCACTATCGGCTTCAACACTCTTGAAAACCATGAAAATGACACCCGAGATGAAAAAATTGGTACCAATTTCAGCCGCCATTTTGGATTTACATTTCGACAGCACTATCGGATTCAACACCCTCGAAAACCATGAAAATGACACCCAAGATGAAAAACTTGATATCTATTGCACCGCCACCATGGATTTACATTTCGACAGCACTATCGGCATCAGCACCCCCGAAAACCATGAAAATG
Organism: Parnassius glacialis; assembly: GCA_033319125.1. NCBI lineage: Eukaryota > Metazoa > Arthropoda > Insecta > Lepidoptera > Papilionidae > Parnassius > Parnassius glacialis. The sequence continues at coordinate 54,797,283 of JAVANC010000026.1, forward strand.
ACACCAATGATGAAAAAATTTATATCTATTGCAGCCGCCATCTTGGATTTACATTTCGATAGCACTATCGGCTTCAACACCCTCGAAAACCATGAAAATGACACCCATGATGAAAAAATTGGTACCTACTTCAGCCGCCATCTTGGATTTACATTTCGACAGCACTATCGGCGTCAACACCCTCGAAACCCATGAAAATGACACCCAAGATGAAAAACTTGATATCTATTGCACCGCCACCTTGGATTTACATTTCGACAGCACTATCGGCATCAGCACCCCCGAAAACCATGAAAATGACACCAATGATGAAAAAAATTATATCTATTGCAGCCGCCATCTTGGATTTACATTTCGATAGCACTATCGGCTTCAACACTCTTGAAAACCATGAAAATGACACCCGAGGTGAAAAAATTGGTACCAATTTCAGCCGCCATTTTGGATTTACATTTCGACAGCACTATCGGATTCAACACCCTCGAAAACCATAAAAATGACACCCAAGATAAAAAACTTGATATCTATTGCACCGCCACCTTGGATTTACATTTCGACAGCACTATCGGCACCAGCACCCCCGAAAACCATGAAAATGACACCAATGATGAAAAAATTTATATCTATTGCAGCCGCCATCTTGGATTTACATTTCGATAGCACTATCGGCTTCAACACCCTTGAAAACCATGAAAATGACACCCATGATGAAAAAATTGGTACCTACTTCAGCCGCCATCTTGGATTTACATTTCGACAGCACTATCGGCGTCAACACCCTCGAAACCCATGAAAATGACACCCATGATGAAAAAATTGATACCCATCGCAGCCGCCACCTTGGATTTACATTTCGACGGCACTATCGGCATCAGTACCCCCGAAAACCATGAAAATGACACCAATGATGAAAAAAAATTTATATCTATTGCAGCCGCCATCTTGGATTTACATTTTGATAGCACTATCGGCTTCAACACCCTCGAAAACCATGAAAATGACACCCATGATGAAAAAATTGGTACCTACTTCAGCCGCCATCTTGGATTTACATTTCGACAGCACTATCGGCTTCAACACCCTCGAAACCCATGAAAATGACACCCATGATGAAAAAATTGATACCCATTGCAGCCGCCACCTTGGATTTACATTTCGACAGCACTATCGGTTTCAACACCCTCGAAAACCATGAAAATGACACCCATGATGAAAAAATTGATACCTATTGCGGCCGCCATCTTGGATTTACAATTCGACAACCCTATCGGTTTCGACACCCTCGAAAAGCATGAAAATGTCACCCATGACAAAAAAAAATTATACTACTTACTTTTAGTACGTACTACTATTATTTATTATGTGCTTTTAAATATTGTAATAAAAAAATCTCTTATTATTATTATAATCAAGTATTTAAGAAATTTGGTTATTCGAATATTGTGTATTTGTACAGTGATCTTTTTGAGCCGCTGAAAACAACCGAAACAATGTACACCTGTGATGTACACTCACGACGGCACGACGGCGACTGAAGCCGAACCACAAACTATATAGAAACACTACGCCGAACTAAACTTAATACAAAGGTACTCTGTGAACTAAACTACTCTGTGGCTGTAGATCCCCATTTACAGAAACAATTTATATACTAGGTAACCAAATCAACGAAAATTTCGCCATTTTGGAGCCGAAAAAAATTAATTATAGCTAAACAAAACAAAATTACACTGCCATTTATATTCAGTGGCTTCCCACATGATAGATGAAGAGATTAAAAAATAGATTGAGTTAAACAATTGATATTTTCAAAAGTTATAGTGTTTACAAGCCACAGGGACATGATAAATCCACACCATAAGCCACTAAAACCCTTTTTTTTATTTAAAAATAGCAATTAATCAATTTAAAAAAAATTATTAATAAGTTCAACAATCATTTATCTTTCTAACAATGTGCTTTTTATATCATTTATATGTATAATATGATTGCTAGATACGATTTTATTCGATAAAATGTTGGAATTTTAATTTTTAGGCGATAGTAGAACATTACCTTGCGCTTTCGCTTAAGGTATGCAATATTGCAACAACAAATGTCTGAGCTGAACACAAAATTCGTCGAACTACTCCAATATATCCATAAATGTCATGAAAAAATTGACGACTGCAAGGATAAGTTAACCACTCTCACCGATAAAGTTACTAAAATCGAAAACAGAGGCAAACAAAGTCAAGTATGCACAACATCATACTTGCAATCTCAACAACCTAGTACTGGTTCAGGTTCTAAATCCAAAAATACGTCGAAAGTTCAAAAGCTTAAGATCCATAAATCAACTCAGAATCCCACTAAGCAGAATCCGATCGTTCAGCCAACTACTACCAACACTTCAGCTATTGATACCTCACAGGCTTCGGAAAATAACACTAAAACTACTCTGCCTTATACAGACAACAATATAATTAACAAATCAACTGAAACTCATATAGAACCTGCCCATACCGAGTGTCCTATTAGCCTCCAGTCAACTAAAAGCGATGTAACTCTTTCTACCACCTGTAATAATACTAACATTGAGCCCTCGAAGATAGTGACCAATAAGAACAACAATAAAAGAAACACCTCTATCAGATGCACAGGTGGTCCTGGTATCACAACCTTAAAAGCTGTTGAGGAAAGGAAATTTGTACATTTATGGAACATGGAATCGGGCCCTGGAGAAATTTTGGCTTACCTGCAACAATTTTGTACTCATGGAAAATGTACTGTCGAGGAAATAAAAACCAGAGGAGACTATAGATCGTACAAGCTTGGTGTACCGATTGCTTTCTACGACATGATCCTGTCTGCTGAAATTTGGCCGGATAACGCCCGAATTAAACCTTGGTTTTCCTTTCGTACAGCAAGTCATGGAAGGCAAAAACAATAATCATGCAACTATCTCTGCAAGGTCTGGATCGAACTCATCGAAATCCTTTAACAGTAAAGCGGTACTAAACATCTTTTATCAAAACGTCCGTGGTATTAAAACGAAACTGCATACATGGAAAAACAATCTACTAATCCTAGAGCATACCCTCGTCGCTGCTACTGAAACTTTCCTAGATTCATCCGTGGAAGACGCTGAGGTTGTATGCGGTGGATGGAGTATCATACGGCGTGACAGAAGAACTTATGGAGGAGGGGTATTGCTTGCCACTAAACCTGGTATCACGCCTGTTAGACAACATAATTTAGAAACCCTTAATGGCGAAGACGTCTGGATAAAATTTAATTTTCATGGCATCAGTGTAAATGTCTGCGTCGTATACATACCACCCAGTGCTACGGATGCGGTCTATTTTGATTGGTTCTGCAAGGTTGAAAGCTTTATAAATGACCTTAATGGAACTGTATTGATTCTCGGTGATCTTAACCTCAAAAGTGCCTCAAAAAATGTTTGTAGCTATTATTGTTACTTTTTATCATTTTGCAGCATGTGTGATTGTAATTTTGTTTTTAATATATTTGGAGGTAAGTTGGATGTAGTACTTTCAAGGACTGTTGATTGTGCGGTGCAAGTAAATGCTGCTGAGACAGGTGGTATTGTTCATATCGACCCCTATCACCCCCCGCTAGACGTAGAGATAAAACTAATTTCACCTAAAAGTACAGAATATATTGAACCCAGTAATTTTGATCCAAAAACTGACTGGGAATTTAATAAAGCTGATTTTCTTTTACTGTATGATCAGATGGCTAAGGCAAATTGGTGTAACGTCATTCACGCAGATGATGTTGTTTCGGCGACAGCTGAATTTTACAAAATACTTTATAATGTCTTTGATGTTTGTGTACCCAAAAAACGGAGATCTAAATTAAATTGTAAGCGTTACCCAGTTTGGTTTTCTGCTGATATCACAAAGGATATCAATCGTAAAATAAGACTTCACCGCCAATGGAAAAAACATGGTGACGTATGTGTTTATAATGCTTTCTCTAGATTACGTTCGAATTTTAAGAACCGCATTGAGTTAGCCTACAAATCAAACATAATAGCTATCGAAATGAACATTAAGACTAACCCAAAAAAGTTTTGGCAGCACATTGCTAACCTGCAATTCAAGGGCGGTTTTGAACCCATAGTGACTTATAAAAAAAAAATTCTCCTGTACTGAAGCGGCTGATGCATTCGCGCACTATTTTTCAAGTGTATTCCTACCAAATAACCCCATTCTAGATCCCAATCAAGTATGTACCGCTAACATCGCACCGCATGGGGGATATGTAAACATACGCAACTTTACATTATCAGAAGTCAAAGCAGGTATCAACAAATTAAAACCCGGTAGTTCTGTCGGTCCCGATAAGGTTCCTACTTATATATTAAAAGGATGTAAGGAACATATTGCACCCTCCCTTTGTCATATATTTAATCTGGCTCTGCATAGTGGCACTTATCCCGAAGAGTGGAAGCTATCTCGTGTCACCCCCATTCCAAAATCTAGTAACAGGTCCTCTGTTGAGGATTATCGACCCATTGCGATTCTCTCATCCCCTGCCAAGGTCTTTGAACATATTGTACATAAGGTCATTTACGAACAGTTAAAATCCTATTTATGCGACGAACAACATAGTTTTCGACCTGGTCGCTCAGTAGAGACTAATCTTCTTTCGTTTGTGGATTACATTTCGCAGAGTCTAGATAAAGGTAGGCAGGTAGATGTGCTATACCTCGATTTCAAAAAGGCGTTTGATAAAGTGGACAATGACATACTGTTACTAAAGTTATGCGCTATAGGATTTACGCCGAAACTACTATCCCTTTTTTCAAATTATCTTCGCAATCGGCGCCAATATGTTACCCATGGTTGTTACCTATCCCAATCATACCATACTCGCTCCGGAGTTAGTCAGGGATCGGTAATCGGTCCACTCTTATTTCTTATTATGATCAACGATCTTGTTAGCGTCGTTAAGCATGCTAAATGCTTACTTTACGCAGATGATTTAAAACTGACACTTGAAATAAATGAAAATTTAGATCACAGTCATCTCCAAAGTGATATCGACCGGGTCTACCAGTGGAGTATTGATAATAAAATGTAATTTAACACGAGTAAATGTTATGTTATGACTTTTAGTCGCAAATTACAGCCTCTACAAGCTACGGACACTTTAGGAGATAATGCTCTAACGCGCGTGACAAACATAAAAGATCTTGGCGTGACTTTTGATTGTAGCTTAACTTTTCATGCACATATATCCGCCTTGACTGTTGACTGTTACAAACGCCTCGGATTCGTTTTGCGCAATGCCCGAGAATTTCAAAATACAGAAGTAATCAAACAATTATTTAACACCTTAGTGAGGAGTAAATTGGAATCAGCGGCATGTGTTTGGAATCCTTATGAGTCTAAGTATGTTTTGACCATAGAAAAAGTTCAAAAGGCCTTCTTGCGTTTTCTTTATAAAAAATATACGGATACTATCCGTTTTTATATCCCACACAATTTTTGTTGGGTACCTTAGGGTATAATTCTCTCGCAGTTCGTCGTTCTCGCAACACAATTATCATTGCACTCAAAATTCTAAGAGGCGTAATAGATGCCCCTGAACTTCACAATACCTTATGCAAGATCTATGTGCCTGACCACTACTTGCGACATAGGCCATCTCGCCGGCCTAGATTACTCGCGAAGCCGTCATCGCGCACGCTGTCGCGTGCTAATTCCCCACTATGTCGAATGCACAGCGCAATCAACGATCTAGTGAGGGCTACACCTGACTTTGATATATTTGCGGATAGTTGGAATGTGCTGTTGTCAGCTTGTTTACGATCTTGCGAAAGCAATGATATATTATTTGTATTTTTCTTAGTATAGTTTTAGTTATAGCATAGTTTATTCTCATGTACCTTTCAAAATTATTAATTACTGTAATTGGAGTAAAACCGTTGTAATTAATTAAACAAATAAATAAAAATAAATAAATAAAATAAAAAAAGATTCCGTCAGAGGCAGCTTCCGAAAGAAGTCGGTGGAAAAGTTATAGAATTTCATCATTACTAAAACTTGTAAAAAGGAAGTATAAAGTCTTCTTTTAAATGTAACTATTAATTTAAATTCCCTCAGTTCTACTTGAGAGCGTGGTACGGGTGCAGGTACGGCTTTAAAATATTGGCAAGTGAGTATAATGCGACTTTTATGCGCAGCTATTGCAAGCTTCTTGTTTAAATTTTACTTGACTTTAGTAGCATTTATACTTGTATTTCCTATGGAAATTAAACTGCCTTTTTGTCATTTATGTTAGTTTGCAAGTTTTCCAACATTTATATTTATCAGAAAAATAGTGAGTGGCCAGATTCATAAAACTATATTAATGAAATTACTGTGATAAACGAACCTCGAAAAAGTAGTGAATTGTTACTTATTAATAATTCATTAATACCGATTTAATTCAAATATATAAATTTTATTCCCAACTTTATTAGTATAACTAATTGGCCAGTTTCTGTTGACTCTGACCGCCGTGACCAAAATTCGATCATTAGATCATAATTACATAATCTGAAAAATGTTGTATACAATCGATCGGAGGAAAGGAACGATTTCTGAGCGCAATGTTGTATGTATTTATATTATATTATAATTAAATTGCTTTTCCCAGTCGAACATATATATACGAGAATAAAAGTACAATTAATTGTCACGTGTTCATAGTATTTACATATATACGATTAAATGTATATCTTGCTGAATATTTCAATATGAACAGGACGTTTCATACAATATGAAAATTATTAATAACCGTTTCCTTTCAAATTGAACAAACAGAGGGCAACGGTTCAAACTAATTTCAACTGTCGCTAACTGTTAATTGAAATCCTGGTGGTAGCAGGTAACGGCAAAATGAGAGATTGTTAACTTGGAGCGGGTTTCTGACCTTTTGTTTGATTGAAATCGGAGTTCGTGTTTCTTCCTTCTTTTACCAGGTTCACTAACATATTGTGTTAAAAAGTTAATTGCTGTTATCAGGCTGATATTAATCATAATAATGATCGTCATAACAGACCTTCACAAGTCTCCTGCTAAACATAGGCCTCCTCCAAGGAACACAAAACACGGTCCTGAGCTACCTGCATCCATAGACTTCCTGCATGTCTTACCAGGTCATCACTCCATCTAGTGGGGGGCCGTCGTCCTACACTTCGCTTACTATGTGGCTGCCACTTCAGAAGCTTTCTTTACCATCGACATGTCGGTTCTTCGAGCTATATGGCCAGCCCATTGCCACTTCAGCTTACTAATCCCTTGGGCTATATCGGTTACTCTGGTTATACTGCAGATATCCTCATTTTTAAGTCTGTCACGCAGGGAAACTCTGAGCATAGCCCTCTCCATAACACGCTGAGCAACCTTCAGCTTCGTCATACGACCAGCAGTGAAGGATAATTCATCACTGCCAACACGCACTAACACATTTGCTAACAACTTTTTTTAAGTATCACACTCACTTTAACACGATGTACTCCACATACTAGTCAACAAGGCTCTGTCAATCGACTCATAGCGGAAAATTCATCCAAATATGCCTTAAACAATTACCACAAACTGATAATCGAGAAATATTGCCAGTACATCAATACTGCGTTCACTAATCAATCTATGTGGTGATTACGAGTGATTATTCAATGCGTACATATTTCGAAGCGTTTTATTTAAATATGAAATAAGAATCGAACTTACAGTTCACCTGACGTTAAGTTGCTACAGCAGTCTATGGTCACCTGGAGCCAACTTTAAATAAAGAAGGCTAAAGATGAGTTGTCACCTCTCAAAACTAAATAGTATGCTTCACAGTCTGTAAATTATACCTACTGGCTCTATATACACGTCATAGCAGAACACCACAGGGTAACCGCTACTGTTTGGTGGCAGAACAGGTAAGAGCGTAGTTCCTACCCAGACTTATCCCTACCTCCTAGGTAGAAAATAAGTCCTACCATCTGGTATCATCACACAACTATCTCGAATATCAGATCTGTATCACAACGAATGCATCTCGGTGATGACATAATTCTATCCGAATGTTAACAACATCAAATGCCGTGTTTTCTTAGTGTGTGTAACGTATACTTACACATACAAACGTTTACCACCGCTAATAAATTTTGAGTAGACAGAAAACATATTTTTACAAGCTTTTATTCAACTTGCAATGTAACTATGTTTGAGTTTATGGCGGGAACATGACCGGCGGTGGTTTGCTGCTCCTGTATTATAGTTTAAATAATAGTTTGAAGTGGATTTTGATATGTAAAAGTGGTGCGATTTTATGTATTAACTGTCTACGCATGTGAACTATTAGTGTAAAAGGTGAAACAAGTGTTCTGATGGTGATGGATTCTCAAGATAAGCTGTTTGACTGCATAGGCGCCTTTAGATAATATCGCCAACTGTCAGCTGTCTGCTGGCTCAAGTTGCCGTCAAAATCTCCCAAGGGTTGCACAATGTAACGCATCAACATATTGTGAAGTAGTGAACTATGAAGGATAATTATACATTTAGGGAAATTACCGAAAAACCGAATAAAAATACTCACAACTTGGCCTAAAGGTAGATAGATTAGATACCAGGCCATAAACTCCAAAAAAAAATGTAACTATGTTTGTTTGGGTGGAATCTTGCAACTCAATTTTGAAGCAGATATCTGCAATAGATTGAGCTGAAATTTTGTATACACGTTAGGTTTGGATAATAATGCATGGTTAGCTATGTGACGTCATTCTAAATCCAACATGGCGGAACACTCAGAATGGCGGACTAGTTAGTTTTAATGCACTCTTACAATATGGCTATCAAATGAAAGGACTTGCTTAGGATAACTTAGAAAATATAGTGACGTCACTCTAAATCCAATAAAAGTTATCTCATCATATCTAAATCCAATATGACGGACTTCTGAAGATGGCGGACTAAGTTTTTTATACTTTACTACAATATGGGTATCACATGTAAGGGCTTGCTTAGTGTAACTCGAAAAATAAAGTGACGTCACTCTAAATCCAATATGGCAGACTTCTAAAGATGGCGGACTAAGTTTTTTATGCTTTCCTATAATATGGGTATCAAATGAAAGGACTTGCTGAGAATACGAATGCGAGTTAACCAAAAATAAGATGATGATCATAAACTCGGTTGCTCCAATCCGTCTGAAATTTTGGTATACTGGGGTTTTTGCAGTCCTCGATAATGATATTGAGGTCAAATTGTTTGAGTCTGTAGCATCGGTTGGTTAACTTTGTCTTGTGTAATTTGGCGAGATAGTCGTCAACAGCATTGGTTTGCAACCTGTCTAAGAGAAGGGTAACATCAAAATCAACCTGAAACTGTGTTTCGTAAGGCACAAGTAAGCTTCAAGCTGAAATAAGTAGTGCATTCCTCCAAACACCCGAGTCAATGTGAGGCCGTGCCGAGGAGTGTGACATCAGGGTGTAACATGATTGCTCGAGTCTGTAGCATTGGTTGGTAAACTTTGACTGTCCAAAGGACTGGTGAATGGTGCCATTGGACATATTATAGAAATTATATGTGCCTGCTTCCAGAGAGCACAAATGTATGATACTGATATACCATCCGTCCGTATAGACTTTAGTAAAGACGATGTTCATCTCATTAAACCCAAAATTGTACAATTTCCAGGAAAATATAGTCACGGCACCAAAGAACGAAGGATGCTGCCAATTAAATTATGTTGGGCTTGCACAGTACACAAAATGCAGGGTAGTACTGTCGACCATGCCGTTGTATACTTAAGTTCGAAGCTCTACGCTGCTGGTCAAGCATATGTGGCCTAAACTAGGGTAAAATCATTAAAGAGTCTCCTTATTGAAGAGCTAAACTGTTTGAAATTAACTGACAAACGACCTTGCAACAATAATGCGTTGAATGAGATGATCAGATTGAGAAAGCTTTTTTTTTTATAGGAAAGGGGGCAAACGAGCATGCGGCTCACTTGATGGTAAGTGACTACCGCCGCCCATGAACAACTGCAATACCAGCGAAATCGCAGATGCGTTGCCGGACTTATTATTATATTTGGCCTTATATCATGTAAATTGTGTAATGACTTTATAGGTTGATAGTAAAAGTTTTAAAGGAAAAGTTTATTTTATTATTTTTAGCGCATTTAAATAAAAGCTTGTTTATTTTTTTTACTTTTAATTTTTTTACGATAGGGTGACAAACGAGCACACAGTCCACCTAATGGTAAGTGGTTTCTGTGGCCCATAGACATCTACAGCTATCCTGGTTTGCGAGTCAAAATGCAGATGCGTTGTCACCAGTGAGGACTAAGATGGAATGCCTCTTGTCAAGTAAAAAGGGTCTCCGGTAATCTACACTCACCATACGAAACACAGCAGTGTTAAGCTGCTATTTTACGCTGGTATTCTGTGAGAGCGTGGTCCTTCCCCGGTCGAGTCGACTTATTCGTGATACAACTATACTACTAACATAGCTGCAGCACGGCCCTACCACGTGCATATGTCGGTAATACAACACACGATGAGGCCAATTCTGATATAGGAAATAAAGCAGGATATCCCACTTCTGATGTTGGAAATACCTATATCAGGATAAGTTAATTGTTAAAAATAGTGAAAGAGTGAGAGCTGATGTTCAACTCTCTCTATTTCTTACGCAATTAATCATAATAAATATTATCAATAATAAGACAGCATAACGCACTATATATTTAGTACAGAGCAACTACAGTTCTACCATGTCGATTTCCGCGTCACAATTACACACTTAGGTAAAGTGGAGGACATAATTACATGATAACACCAAAGTATGCCAACCAGCAGCAACACCACCCATCCCAAAGTAACACAGGGCAGCCTCGCAGCAACACCAACGTTGCGTGCACGAGAATAACCACCACAACGGACAGAACGATGACACTGTCTTAGCTCTCTGTGGCATGACTTCACTCGTAGAATAGAATGACTTAAGCGGAATCTCTTTCGCTAGGCACCTACACTGAATTCTATACCTGCACAAACGTGTGGGGGTTTCCCGATCTATCCTCAATTCTACCATGCCGGCATCGATATGACACTCAACTAGAGTGACGAAACCTCTTGCGTACTCTCGATCCAACTGATATTTTATAGACGCGTCGACATACATTTACAGCTCCAAAATACGAGTATATCATTTGCAGCACATCCATGGCATATCATATACTTTTCTTAAAGAAACTCAACACCAGAATAGATTTCTGTACTGTTGGCATCGTTTAATCATCGTAACGAATATTATTTTGGAGTGAAGTTCCTTATCGGACGGTACGGGTTTGGCGGATGGGAGCTAGGCGACGAAAAGTATAAGATTTTTGCGTCACGACCCCTTGTGTCATTGTGTATTTTATTTTAAATGACGTTTCATTTTAAAAGACGCTAATAATTAATTAATTTATATTTGTTAATCAGTAATATAACACGTTTATCAATAATAATATACTATGAAAGGAACTTCGTTCCAACCGAGTGTTCCACGACACTCACGCATGTTTTTTTAGTTATTTATTATATATTAAACAATTATTACTGATTTCTTAAGCGGACATGTTCAAACATAACGACCAGTTACTTTTATTTATGTTTAAAACCTCTTCGCGGAGACAACGAAGGGTTACGGCAGACTTACCGCATAACTGCGGCTATATGGAAGTATTATTATTATTTATGTGTTATTTGTGTCTCTTAAACGTTAGACGTCATGCAGCGATGGAGCGAATTTTATAGAGAAATGTATGCGTGTGATGATCTTAGTGAGGGATCCGGGGATGACGCCGTGACTGGTACGCCAGACCTGGACCTCGATGACACTGAGGTCATCAGTATGAAAGAGATTGAACGTGCGATTGGAAGTTTGAAATGTGGTAAGGCTGCGGGACTAGACAGAGTTACTGCTGAAATGGTCAAGTATGGTGGGCCTCGCGTCTGGGACAGCTTTTATCTGCTGTGCAATTTGTGCTGGCGGACGGGGGATGTCCCGGATAATTGGCGATCCGCAGTCATTGTGCCTTTATATAAAGGTAAAGGTTCACATTTTGACTGCGGGTGCTATCGGGCGATCAGCTTGACCAGTTTAGCAAGTAAAGTTTACTCGAAGGTTTTGACACGTAGGATGCAAGAGAAATCGGAAAGATTTCTATGGGAGGCACAATGCGGATTTAGACCTGGAAGAGGATGCACGGATCAAATGTTTTCTCTATGCATGATCACGGAAAAGCTTCTGGCTGCTAACCAGAAGATTTTCTGTGCTTTTGTGGATCATGAGAAAGCATTTGATAAGGTTGTAAGGAAGAAAATGTGGGAACTGTTGCCGGGGTACGGTGTGGATGGTCGATTGCTAAGGGCTGTGCAGTCACTTTACTGTAACTGTAAAGCCTGTGTGCGGGTAGGGCATGACCTGTCACCCATGTTTAGCGTCCAAACGGGCGTGAAACAGGGTTGTGTCATGTCTTCCTGGCTGTTCATACTGTATCTCGACAGCTGTTTACAGAAGCTGAAAGATAGCTGTTTGGGTGTGAAATTGGGTGACATAAAAGTAAATTGTCTGCTGTATGCTGATGATGCAGTGCTTATTGCACCATCAGAGGCAGAACTGCAGGCATTAGTCACGTGTATGAAAAAGGAATGTGAAATTAAAGGTCTCCGTTTGAATGCTAATAAAACTAAGGTTCTGGTATTTGAAAGGGACGAAGAGAGAACGAAGTGTGAAATATGGGTAAATCAGGAATGTCTAGAACAGGTAAATGAAATTGTATACTTGGGGAGTGCTTTTAGCCGGGATGGAAGATGTGATTTAGATGTGGACAGGCGTGTCGCTGCCGGGAACAAAGTCAATGGTGCCCTGACTGCGTTAGTCAAAAGGCAAGGCGTAGTGAAGAGTGCACGCCTTGCAATACATAACGCAGTGTTGGTACCGACTTTGTTATATGGCAGCGAAACCTGGGTGTGCCAGAAGAAGCATAAAAGCAAGTTGAATGCAGTGGAGATGCGATCTCTTCGTAAAATGTGCGGCGTTACCATGGCCGACCGAAAGCGAAACGAATTCGCAATATGGCAGGTTTGAAAGATGACCTTATCACAAAAATTGATAAGGGCGTGCTTCGATGGTTTGGGCACGTTGAGCGAATGAGTGAAGACTGAATGGTGAAGAAAATATATAGCGCGAAAGTTAATATTAAAAGGTGTCGAGTTAGACCGAGACTAACTTTCGAAGACCATGTGAGCAAACTGCTCGAAGAGGGGAGGGTCAAGAATACTCGGATACCTAGACGTGCATGTATGAAGAAGATAATGAATCTGAAAGAAGCGAAAGAGGTATGTAAGGATCGTGACACTTGGCGATCTGTTCTCTCTGGCTAGCCCGTCAGGATTGTGCGTGAAGATAAGTAAGTAAGTAAGTAAGTTAAACGTTTGTTACATAACAAAGCATTAAATGGTTACAATATGAATAGGTCGACTAGACCAGGAATGGAACACGCTCTAACAGAATATCTGCATAGAACAGCGGCATTATTGCGGCATTTTGATTCTTAATCAAAGATAGATCAGAGACAATCTCTAGTCAGAGCATCTACTTAACGAAAAAATTCATTATGCTATAATTTATTACTACAACTACCTACAGCTAGGGATTTTAGTTGTAAGTCGCAGTGTTGAGCGCCATTATTCTAATAGGATACTATTAACAGGTGGTTGAAACCATTATAATATTCAGCGTAATGAATTGTTTCAAAAAGTTGTACGGTCACCGTCTCACTTATATATATAATATATATATATATATATATATATATATATATATAAATGTGTGTGTGTGTGTTACGGCCCAAAGCTGCCCCTACAAAGGTAAATATCCCGGGGCCCATCAGCGGAAGATTCGACGGGCAGCCGAGGGTTCGGACCCTGTGGCCATATGGAGAAATGTGCTATCATACCCCACTATAGAGAGAAGGCTAGGAAAACAAATAGTGCGTACCTGGATCCGAATCTAAGACCGCCCCAAGGCTCGGTCAGGCCGTAGGTAGGTGTAAGGTGCATGCAAAGTAGTGTTTAGTGGTGTGTATATGTATGTGACCTGGTCCAGCTAAGGTGACCGGGCAGCGGCCGGTTTCCATTCTGCACCACTCCA
>JAVANC010000027.1:0-34533 GCA_033319125.1 Parnassius glacialis
AGGCGTTTGTAAGAGACGACGGCATTGAACCGTTTACAGCTATATCAAAACGATTTTTTGAATAGGTTTCTAAAATAGGTTTTTAAAATAAAATTTAGTTATTGTTTAATTTTTAAAATAATTCATTTGAATTTTTAATAATTATTTACAATGTGAAGACCAAAAGGCAAATTTTGTCGAAAATTCTAAGTCTTTTGGTTGTCCATCAAACGGAATCTCTATAAACATTCTTACTTTGGTATCATTACATTATCAATATACTTATGTTTGATTGTGGCCCGGAAGGCCATATGTTTGAATCCTACACGGAACTAGTGTTTTTGTGGCTTACATGTAATTATATTACATTCCGGGTCTGGATGTTTGTCCATGTATAATTTATGTATGTAAAACGCATTCATCATACAGAAGAAAGTTCAAGAGTGACAGTTATTTTTTTTAAATCAAGGCAATAAAATATCGTATATTGCATTGTTCCTACCTTGTTTCCACAACATTACCAATTAGAAAGTGTTGCAACAAATTAGATTTTCTGTCAAAAGTATAGTTAATTTTCACAAGTTGTTTATTTGTTAGTTTATTGGCCATTACTGTAGGAAAAGTTTACGTTATGATAGTAAATGTGGCCGCCCAAATACGTATGATTAAGAGCATAAGGCAAGTAACCGATGATCGTGTATCACGTGGATTAAAAATTGCGATATGATCGATAATTGATGACAAGTGTTCTTGCTGATTAACCTGAGTAACCGAGTTCCTCCTTTGTTCGTCGTTAGAAATAATTATCATAATTTTCTCAGGAATGTAAACCTATCTAGGTAAACTTAAAAAGAAAAATATTATCTGAATATCTACAAAATTTTATCCAAACATTAACAACCGTTTCCGAGAAACCAATTACTATACACTATTTACTACATATGTATAAAAAAATGCTCACTTAAGGTGAGATATTGGGCGCTAACAGAAAGTCAGTTCTCGAAACGACACATTTAAATATAATGTTGACAGCAAATTGAAAGAATCTAAGGCCAAGTAAGAAACTTTATGATCTTGTAAACTTCCTACAAATGATATAAGATTATTTGCAGTTCACTTAAGTAAGTCAAGTAACGGTTGGTTCTAAGTACATTGTTAGTACTTAGAACCAGCCGTGTCGGAAGGTTCGTGCGTGTTCGATAAAAATTCAACTATAAAGTAGGGCCTAAATATAGTATTCTAAATTAATTTTTATCTTTTTGATAACAGAAAAAGCAATAAAAAACTGCGGATGCCCACCTGCTCGTTAAACGTAGCAACCATGAGCAACGACACAGATAAACGGCCCCCCAGTCCCCGGCGGCCCCCTATTCCTGGCTACAGTGGCGACCATAGTAACGGCAGGGCAGGGGGTGCTGAGAATCTCCGGTGGAAGTTCGGTTGGCACGATGACTCCACCTAGCAACATATAACGCACGCACCTGAGGACTGACGAGAAGATCCTGAAGCTGAAATAAGAGATAGACAAGTTACGCTGGAATAAGTAATAAATAATTCGGAATAAGTCTAGGGAACCCAAGGGGCCAGCAGCTGGCTAAATTTATGGAGACAGAAGGACTCTTTATGATGAATTATTTCTCCCAAAAGCGTCCCACAGAAAGTGGATCTGGTCGAGCCCCGACGGTTCGACAAAAATGAGATTGACCTCACTATGACGACCAGACGACAACTGTTCTGTGATCTCTCAGTGATAGCGAGGGTGAAAACTGGCAGCGATCACCGAATGGTGAGAGGCACACTAAACCTAAACGTAAAGTTGGAGAGGTCATATCTAATGAAGTCAACGTTCTGGCCCCCTTAAACTCTAACCAAACATCCCTAAATATTTCAGCTCAAGTTACAAAATCGTTTTCAGTACCTAGAACATTGCAATGCAGTGGATGATATGAATGACAAGCTCCTGGAAACTTTTCATGCGGTAAAAGTTAAATTTTGCAAGACACGTGTTTGGTCTCCAGCACCTCATAAACGGCAAGTCTGCTTCTGAAAGCGGGTGGAAAACCGGTACTTAAAATTCTTCAGAAGCTCTATGATTAACGTTCTCCATGGTGGCACTACACCGGAGGTGTGGAGCAGAAGTGCGGTGGTTTTGTTCTTCAAGAAAGTTGACAACGCTCTATTGAAGAACTACAGACCGATTTACCTTCTGATCTAAGAGGTTTTTGAGAGTCATTATTAATCGTCTCGCACGCAGACTTGACGACTTCCGGTTTCCGAAAAGGCTTTAACACTATAGACCACATATATACCCTTGAGCAAAGTGTACAGAAGACCGAAGAGTACAGTTTGCCTCTATGTCTTGCGTATGTGAACTATGAAGAAGCCTTTGATTCCATCAAAATTTGGGTGGTGCTGCTGTTTCTTCAGCGGTGCCAAGTTGACTGTCGGTATAACGAAGTGCTGAAGTGTTAGTATAGCAGAGAAAACAGAACCTGCAGAAAGGTGTAAGACAGGATGACGTTATATCCCCGAAACTCTTCACCGCCGCATCGCAAGACGCTTTTCAAGCTACTGGACTGGAAACAATACGGTATTAACAACAATGGCAAGTACATCACTCACCTTCGATTTGCCGATGATATAGTCCTTATGGCAAAATCGCTGGAGAACCTAAGCACTATCCGCAATTACCTCAATAGTCCCCTCCCAACGGATAGAAGAAACCGACAACAGATGGGGAAGAATGTTCCTGGAGTGGCAGCCTCGTACCGGCCGATGAAGTGTAGGGTGTCCCCTCACTAGATAGGGTGACGACCTGGTAAGACATACAGGAAGTCAATGGATGCAGGTGGCTCGGGACCCTGCTTAGGGGATGCCTATTATCAGCAGTAGATTTGTGAAGGGCTGTAATGATGATGATATTGATGAAATAAATTGTTATACAATTTGTCTAGAATACGTAAAGAAAACCTTGTTTCGTCCCATACCTCTCACTACGTCCCATAATGAGCCAAATCGATTCAACAACATACAGATTGGCTCAACACTTAGCGAATATACTCTCACCGCTCAAGGGATATACAAGAGCACACACAAAGGATTCCTACCATTTTGTCAGCGAGATTAAAGACCTACATCTGGCAGCCAATGAAACTATGGTCAGTTTTGATGTGCAGTCTCTATTTACACGCTTATTACTAGAAGGATATCTCGATTGTTACTAGAAGGCTAGAGGAAAACAACATGCCCGTAGAATAAGCAGTATTACTCAGACACTGCCTCACATCTGACTACATATTGTGGAAGAAGGAATTCTGCAAGCAAGTAGATGGAGTGGCGATGGGCTCACCTGTATCTCCCATTGTTGCCGATATATTTATGGAGGACTTTGAGGAGAAAGCTTGCTTACTTCTTCTGTAAACCCACGATTCTACAAGCGGTACGTAGGCGACACTTTCACAATTCTACCTTTAGATAAAGTAACTGCATTTTCAGACCATCTTAACTCCTTAAATTCTAAAATTCAGTTCACTATAGAGTTAGAGGCAAACAATTTTTTATCTTTTCGAGATGTGTTAGTAATTCGGAATCCTGATAACACCTTGAGGCACACTGTGTATAGAAAAAATACCCAAAAAGATAGATATTTAAACGGTGATTTTCACCACTATCATTCACAGTTAGCTACCGTGGGTAAATCTTTGTTTCAGAGAGCACAAGGGATCTGTGACAGACCTGACCGCCGAGCTCCAACACGTCAAGCAAGTTTTGCACGACAATAAGCTTTGGGTCCCGCGCCTACGTTACAGTGAACGAGTGAAGCTGGCCACAGTCGAGCGAGTGCCTGTTCCACTGCCATATTATTATTAATTTTTTTATAGTATAAGGGTGACAAACGAGCACACAGTCCACCTGATGGTAAGTGGTTGCTGCGGCCCATAGACATCTACATCTATCCTCTATTACAAATCAAAATGTAGATGCGTTGTCACCCGGTGAGGACTAAGATGGAATGGCTCATTTCCTGTAAAAAGGGCCTCCGGCCACCTGCACTCACCAAGCGAAACACAGAGCTAAACCTCTACTTCACGCTGGTTTTCTGTGAGGTCGTGGTACCCACCCCGGTTTGAGCCGGCCCATCCGTGCGACAGCAAAAGCTGCCGCGTGGCTCTACCACTCTCAAATCTATATCAGAGGTGTCACTGACAAGATTGGCTACATCTTGAAGCGTGCTTCCATTAAAACATATTCCAAACCGCCGAAGAATATTAGTCAGTTTTTACCATCAGTTCTTTATATATAGTTTTTATCACTTCGTCACATTTAAATGATTGACGTTTAAGTTTAAAAATCAAAGAAGTATCATCAGCAAATAATACTGTATCATGATTATCCTCTACAATAGAAGGTAAGTCATTAATATACACTAGAAATAGGAATGGGCCGAGAATTGAGCCCTGAGGGACACCCATTAGTACAGGTGAGCCGGAAGAACTTTTACCATTGATAATAACTTTCTGCATTCTATTACTTAAATATGAAATTATAAGTTTAAGCGCTGTGTTCTTGACACCATAGTAATGTAGCTTCCTGATTAATGTCTCATGGTGAACGCAGTCGAAGACCTTGGAAAGGTCACAAAATATACCCAAAACATCCTCTGAATTCTCCCATGCACAAAAAATATGTTTAATAAGCTCAACTCCAGCGTCAGTTGTTGAGCGACCCCTTGTAAAACCGAATTGATTTCTATGTAGCAATTTATTAATATTAAAGAAACTTAACATCTGATCTAAAATTATTTTTTCAAAAATTTTACTAAATGTTGGTAGTACAGAAATTGGTCTAAAATTGGCGGGGTCTAATGTACTACCAGATTTAAATAAAGGTATGACTTTACTGAGTTTCATTAAATCAGGAAACACACCAGATTCGACGATTGTATTAAATATAGTGGCTAGATAAGGTGCTATTATATCTATTATAGACAAAATAACTTCAACGGAAATCCCCCATAAATCTGCCGTTTTCTTAACATCAATAATTATAAAATATTAAACAATATCTTTTGGCAGTACTCTATGGAATTTAAAAGTATTTGAACAAGCCTTTACATTTTGTTTGAGCAATGATTCAGCGACAGTAGGAGAAGAGTTTAATGATTTAGTTGTCAAAAAAGGAACATCAGTAAAATGTTTCTCAAAAGCCATAGCAACTTCTTGATCAGATCGGGTTAAATTGTTGTTAATATTCAATTGTATATGTAAATGTACTAACATTTACATACATTTTTGAAATAGTTTACTTTGTCATATTTTAAAAATTTCCCTTTAAGCCACAAAATTTCAGCAAACTCACAAAATCATGATTATTCCCTAATAAATAAGGTAATTCAATAAAGACAAAGAACAGGAAACGGCCAAGAATTTAGGGAATATTAGTAGATACGAACCACATGGAAGAACTACTGCTATTGACAACAACTGCTTGTATTCTATTACTTAAATATGAGGTAATAAGGTAACTGAAATGTCTGTAGGTGCAAATGTCTCTGAGTGGAAATGTAAAAACATACCCAAAGCAACCTTTGATTTCTCTATCCTCAGAAAATATAATATTTAACCAGCTCAACTTGGGTGGCAGTTGTAAAACGATTGTTGATCAACCAAAATGTATGTACTTAAAGTTCATTAAATTCATAAAATATGAACCTTATCCACGTGAATAAAGAAAAGTAGAAAATATTAATAAAGAGATTACTAAAATTATTTAAAGTTCAGCTAACTGCATGACTTTAATATTATGTAACAGTATATAGGTATATATACGAGTATAAGACACAGCAAACGCGAACACTTAAGCATTTTGAGTTTCAATATCCAGGGGGATTTGTTGAATTATACGTTATTGTGATGTTCCATTTTTAAATTTGTTCACATTTGTATTTTACGCGAAGTCTTCTTCAATTGTGTCAATTTTTCTATTATTTGTTTACTAAATAGGGAAAACTTATGCTTCATGGGTGATCCCTATAAATTTGAAGAAAAAAATCGACCCATAAGGGTGGTTAAATAGAGAGTAAGTTTCGAATGTAACTTTTTGAACAATATTGAGATTGTGATATACTTAATGTATTAGTATTATATTGCATTACATCTTATATAACAGTTATTTTTACACAAAAAAGGTAAAAAAAATTGAAGCCCGACTTCAGATAACTAAAAATAAAAAATAATTACACATTCTAGTTAGGGCTATAATTCTTCTACCGATAAATCATAGCATGACTTCAGTTTTTAGTCATGTATTATTATGTATGTTATATTATAATGTAGTCAGCTTTAACTTTTTATTAAAAATTATATTTTATTTCTTGGATTAGTAAGCTAAAGTGGCAATGGGCTGGCCATGTAGCTCAAAGAACCGAAAATCGATGGGGCAGAAAGGTTTTCGGGCCTCTCACTAGATAGAGATGTGATAAGACGTGGACATGCAGGAAGTCGATGGATGCAGGTGGATTAGTACCGTGCTTTATGGCATCCCTTTGGGGAGGCCTATACTCAGCAGTGGACTTGTGAAGGGATGTAATGATGATAATGATATCATTATACTTTTCATATTGGGTTTAATGATTTCCTTGCGATTTTGTTTTTGTTTTGGGACAAAGATATTTTCAGAACCAGTGGTAAAATAAAAATTTATTTTAATGAATATTAAAATTATCTATTTTAGACATAATATTCTATTTTATTCTATATTTAATACTTAATAAAGTTTTTAAATAACATTACCCAAACACTAGGATTTTCTCCTGTATCGTGGAGGCAGTTTACAAACATAGATTGCGCGAGGACCCATCCAGACCCAGAACAATTATTTGTAGGCCATACAAATAGTTGTTTTGTTCGGGATACGAACCCGCGGCCCCCAACACAACAACTCATTGCTAAGCCACTGTGCCACGGAGACTTGAATAAAAAAAATTAAACATCAATTGTATCTGGATAATTTGGCTATGTAAGAAGCAAGGATTAAAAAATAAATTGTGGGCTTCGTGGTTATTACACAATTTTATTGCAGCTGCCTAATTCTCCCCTATATAACAATGAATGCTTGTATTGGTTAGGTAATTTAAAAATGCGACTGGACCAAGCTAGAATTAGAGGTAGTAAAATACGATTGCGCAACGAATAAATTGAGCGTTTGTAAGAGACGACGGCATTGAACCGTTTACAGCTATATCAAAACGATTTTTGAATAGGTTTCTAAAATAGGTTTTTAAAATAAAATTTAGTTATTGTTTAATTTTTAAAATAATTCATTTGAATTTTTAATAATTATTTACAATGTGAAGACCAAAAGGCAAATTTTGTCGAAAATTCTAAGTCTTTTGGTTGTCCATCAAACGGAATCTCTATAAACATTCTTACTTTGGTATCATTACATTATCAATATACTTATGTTTGATTGTGGCCCGGAAGGCCATATGTTTGAATCCTACACGGAACTAGTGTTTTTGTGGCTTACATGTAATTATATTACATTCCGGGTCTGGATGTTTGTCCATGTATAATTTATGTATGTAAAACGCATTCATCATACAGAAGAAAGTTCAAGAGTGACAGTTATTTTTTTTAAATCAAGGCAATAAAATATCGTATATTGCATTGTTCCTACCTTGTTTCCACAACATTACCAATTAGAAAGTGTTGCAACAAATTAGATTTTCTGTCAAAAGTATAGTTAATTTTCACAAGTTGTTTATTTGTTAGTTTATTGGCCATTACTGTAGGAAAAGTTTACGTTATGATAGTAAATGTGGCCGCCCAAATACGTATGATTAAGAGCATAAGGCAAGTAACCGATGATCGTGTATCACGTGGATTAAAAATTGCGATATGATCGATAATTGATGACAAGTGTTCTTGCTGATTAACCTGAGTAACCGAGTTCCTCCTTTGTTCGTCGTTAGAAATAATTATCATAATTTTCTCAGGAATGTAAACCTATCTAGGTAAACTTAAAAAGAAAAATATTATCTGAATATCTACAAAATTTTATCCAAACATTAACAACCGTTTCCGAGAAACCAATTACTATACACTATTTACTACATATGTATAAAAAATGTTCACTTAAGGTGAGATATTGGGCGCTAACAGAAAGTCAGTTCTCGAAACGACACATTTAAATATAATGTTGACAGCAAATTGAAAGAATCTAAGGCCAAGTAAGAAACTTTATGATCTTGTAAACTTCCTACAAATGATATAAGATTATTTGCAGTTCACTTAAGTAAGTCAAGTAACGGTTGGTTCTAAGTACATTGTTAGTACTTAGAACCAGCCGTGTCGGAAGGTTCGTGCGTGTTCGATAAAAATTCAACTATAAAGTAGGGCCTAAATATAGTATTCTAAATTAATTTTTATCTTTTTGATAACAGAAAAAGCAATAAAAAACTGCGGATGCCCACCTGCTCGTTAAACGTAGCAACCATGAGCAACGACACAGATAAACGGCCCCCAGTCTCCGGCGGCCCCCTATTCCTGGCTACAGTGGCGACCATAGTAACGGCAGGGCAGGGGGTGCTGAGAATCTCCGGTGGAAGTTCGGTTGGCACGATGACTCCACCTAGCAACATATAACGCACGCACCTGAGGACTGACGAGAAGATCCTGAAGCTGAAATAAGAGATAGACAAGTTACGCTGGAATAAGTAATAAATAATTCGGAATAAGTCTAGGGAACCCAAGGGGCCAGCAGCTGGCTAAATTTATGGAGACAGAAGGACTCTTTATGATGAATTATTTCTCCCAAAAGCGGTCCCACAGAAAGTGGATCTGGTCGAGCCCCGACGGTTCGACAAAAATGAGATTGACCTCACTATGACGACCAGACGACAACTGTTCTGTGATCTCTCAGTGATAGCGAGGGTGAAAACTGGCAGCGATCACCGAATGGTGAGAGGCACACTAAACCTAAACGTAAAGTTGGAGAGGTCATATCTAATGAGGTCAACGTTCTGGCCCCCTTAAACTCTAACCAAACATCCCTAAATATTTCAGCTCAAGTTACAAAATCGTTTTCAGTACCTAGAACATTGCAATGCAGTGGATGATATGAATGACAAGCTCCTGGAAACTTTTCATGCGGTAAAAGTTAAATTTTGCAAGACACGTGTTTGGTCTCCAGCACCTCATAAACGGCAAGTCTGCTTCTGAAAGCGGGTGGAAAACCGGTACTTAAAATTCTTCAGAAGCTCTATGATTAACGTTCTCCATGGTGGCACTACACCGGAGGTGTGGAGCAGAAGTGCGGTGGTTTTGTTCTTCAAGAAAGTTGACAACGCTCTATTGAAGAACTACAGACCGATTTACCTTCTGATCTAAGAGGTTTTTGAGAGTCATTATTAATCGTCTCGCACGCAGACTTGACGACTTCCGGTTTCCGAAAAGGCTTTAACACTATAGACCACATATATACCCTTGAGCAAAGTGTACAGAAGACCGAAGAGTACAGTTTGCCTCTATGTCTTGCGTATGTGAACTATGAAGAAGCCTTTGATTCCATCAAAATTTGAGTGGTGCTGCTGTTTCTTCAGCGGTGCCAAGTTGACTGTCGGTATAACGAAGTGCTGAAGTGTTAGTATAGCAGAGAAAACAGAACCTGCAGAAAGGTGTAAGACAGGATGACGTTATATCCCCGAAACTCTTCACCGCCGCATCGCAAGACGTTTTCAAGCTACTGGACTGGAAACAATACGGTATTAACAACAATGGCAAGTACATCACTCACCTTCGATTTGCCGATGATATAGTCCTTATGGCAAAATCGCTGGAGAACCTAAGCACTATCCGCAATTACCTCAATAGTCCCTCCCAACGGATAGAAGAACCGACAACAGATGGGGAAGAATGTTCCTGGAGTGGCAGCCTCGTACCGGCCGATGAAGTGTAGGGTGTCCCCTCACTAGATAGGGTGACGACCTGGTAAGACATGCAGGAAGTCAATGGATGCAGGTGGCTCGGGACCCTGCTTAGGGGATGCCTATTATCAGCAGTAGATTTGTGAAGGGCTGTAATGATGATGATATTGATGAAATAAATTGTTATACAATTTGTCTAGAATACGTAAAGAAAACCTTGTTTCGTCCCATACCTCTCACTACGTCCCATAATGAGCCAAATCGATTCAACAACATACAGATTGGCTCAACACTTAGCGAATATACTCTTACCGCTCAAGGGATATACAAGAGCACACACAAAGGATTCCTACCATTTTGTCAGCGAGATTAAAGACCTACATCTGGCAGCCAATGAAACTATGGTCAGTTTTGATGTGCAGTCTCTATTTACACGCTTATTACTAGAAGGATATCTCGATTGTTACTAGAAGGCTAGAGGAAAACAACATGCCCGTAGAATAAGCAGTATTACTCAGACACTGCCTTACATCTGACTACATATTGTGGAAGAAGGAATTCTGCAAGCAAGTAGATGGAGTGGCGATGGGCTCACCTGTATCTCCCATTGTTGCCGATATATTTATGGAGGACTTTGAGGAGAAAGCTTGCTTACTTCTTCTGTAAACCCACGATTCTACAAGCGGTACGTAGGCGACACTTTCACAATTCTACCTTTAGATAAAGTAACTGCATTTTCAGACCATCTTAACTCCTTAAATTCTAAAATTCAGTTCACTATAGAGTTAGAGGCAAACAATTTCTTATCTTTTCGAGATGTGTTAGTAATTCGGAATCCTGATAACACCTTGAGGCACACTGTGTATAGAAAAAATACCCAAAAAGATAGATATTTAAACGGTGATTTTCACCACTATCATTCACAGTTAGCTACCGTGGGGTAAATCTTTGTTTCAGAGAGCACAAGGGATCTGTGACAGACCTGACCGCCGAGCTCCAACACGTCAAGCAAGTTTTGCACGACAATAAGCTTTGGGTCCCGCGCCTACGTTACAGTGAACGAGTGAAGCTGGCCACAGTCGAGCGAGTGCCTGTTCCACTGCCATATTATTATTATTTTTTTATAGTATAAGGGTGACAAACGAGCACACAGTCCACCTGATGGTAAGTGGTTGCTGCGGCCCATAGACATCTACATCTATCCTCTATTACAAATCAAAATGTAGATGCGTTGTCACCCGGTGAGGACTAAGATGGAATGGCTCATTTCCTGTAAAAAGGGCCTCCGGCCACCTGCACTCACCAAGCGAAACACAGAGCTAAACCTCTACTTCACGCTGGTTTTCTGTGAGGTCGTGGTACCACCCCGGTTTGAGCCGGCCCATCCGTGCGACAGCAAAAGCTGCCGCGTGGCTCTACCACTCTCAAATCTATATCAGAGGTGTCACTGACAAGATTGGCTACATCTTGAAGCGTGCTTCCATTAAAACATATTCCAAACCGCCGAAGAATATTAGTCAGTTTTTACCATCAGTTCTTTATATATAGTTTTTATCACTTCGTCACATTTAAATGATTGACGTTTAAGTTTAAAAATCAAAGAAGTATCATCAGCAAATAATACTATATCATGATTATCCTCTACAATAGAAGGTAAGTCATTAATATACACTAGAAATAGGAATGGGCCGAGAATTGAGCCCTGAGGGACACCCATTAGTACAGGTGAGCCGGAAGAACTTTTACCATTGATAATAACTTTCTGCATTCTATTACTTAAATATGAAATTATAAGTTTAAGCGCTGTGTTCTTGACACCATAGTAATGTAGCTTCCTGATTAATGTCTCATGGTGAACGCAGTCGAAGACCTTGGAAAGGTCACAAAATATACCCAAAACATCCTCTGAATTCTCCCATGCACAAAAAATATGTTTAATAAGCTCAACTCCAGCGTCAGTTGTTGAGCGACCCCTTGTAAAACCGAATTGATTTCTATGTAGCAATTTATTAATATTAAAGAAACTTAACATCTGATCTAAAATTATTTTTTCAAAAATTTTACTAAATGTTAGTAGTACAGAAATTGGTCTAAAATTGGCGGGGTCTAATGTACTACCAGATTTAAATAAAGGTATGACTTTACTGAGTTTCATTAAATCAGGAAACACACCAGATTCGACGATTGTATTAAATATAGTGGCTAGATAAGGTGCTATTATATCTATTATAGACAAAATAACTTCAACGGAAATCCCCCATAAATCTGCCGTTTTCTTAACATCAATAATTTTAAAATATTTAACAATATCTTTTGGCAGTACTCTATGGAATTTAAAAGTATTTGAACAAGCCTTTACATTTTGTTTGAGCAATGATTCAGCGACAGTAGGAGAAGAGTTTAATGATTTAGTTGTCAAAAAAGGAACATCAGTAAAATGTTTCTCAAAAGCCATAGCAACTTCTTGATCAGATCGGGTTAAATTGTTGTTAATATTCAATTGTATATGTAAATGTACTAACATTTACATACATTTTTGAAATAGTTTACTTTGTCATATTTAAAAAATTTCCCTTTAAGCCACAAAATTTCAGCAAACTCACAAAATCATGATTATTCCCTAATAAATAAGGTAATTCAATAAAGACAAAGAACAGGAAACGGCCAAGAATTTAGGGAATATTAGTAGATACGAACCACATGGAAGAACTACTGCTATTGACAACAACTGCTTGTATTCTATTACTTAAATATGAGGTAATAAGGTAAGTGAAATGTCTGTAGGTGCAAATGTCTCTGGGTGGAAATGTAAAAACATACCCAAAGCAACCTTTGATTTCTCTATCCTCAGAAAATATAATATTTAACCAGCTCAACTTGGGTGGCAGTTGTAAAACGATTGTTGATCAACCAAAATGTATGTACTTAAAGTTCATTAAATTCATAAAATATGAACCTTATCCACGTGAATAAAGAAAAGTAGAAAATATTAATAAAGAGAACACTAAAATTATTTAAAGTTCAGCTAACTGCATGACTTTAATATTATGTAACAGTATATAGGTATATATACGAGTATAAGACACAGCAAACGCGAACACTTAAGCATTTTGAGTTTCAATATCCAGGGGGATTTGTTGAATTATACGTTATTGTGATGTTCCATTTTTAAATTTGTTCTTCAATTGTGTCAATTTTTCTATTATTTGTTTACTAAATAGGGAAAACTTATGCTTCATGGGTGATCCCTATAAATTTGAAGAAAAAAATCGACCCATAAGGGTGGTTAAATAGAGAGTAAGTTTCGAATGTAACTTTTTGAACAATATTGAGATTGTGATATACTTAATGTATTAGTATTATATTGCATTACATATTATATAACAGTTATTTTTACACTAAAAAGGTAAAAAAAATTGAAGCCCGACTTCAGATAACTAAAAATAAAAAATAATTACACATTCTAGTTAGGGCTATAATTCTTCTACCGATAAATCATAGCACGACTTCAGTTTTTAGTCATGTATTATTATGTATGTTATATTATAATGTAGTCAGCTTTAACTTTTTATTAAAAATTATATTTTATTTCTTGGATTAGTAAGCTAAAGTGGCAATGGGCTGGCCATGTAGCTCAAAGAACCGAAAATCGATGGGGCAGAAAGGTTTTCGGGCCTCTCACTAGATAGAGATGTGATAAGACGTGGACATGCAGGAAGTCGATGGATGCAGGTGGATTAGTACCGTGCTTTATGGCATCCCTTTGGGGAGGCCTATACTCAGCAGTGGACTTGTGAAGGGATGTAATGATGATAATGATATTATTATACTTTTCATATTGGGTTTAATGATTTCCTTGCGATTTTGTTTTTGTTTTGGGACAAAGATATTTTCAGAACCAGTGGTAAAATAAAAATTTATTTTAATGAATATTAAAATTATCTATTTTAGACATAATATTCTATTTTATTCTATATTTAATACTTAATAAAGTTTTTTAAATAACATTACCCAAACACTAGGATTTTCTCCTGTATCGTGGAGGCAGTTTACAAACATAGATTGCGCGAGGACCCATCCAGACCCAGAACAATTATTTGTAGGCCATACAAATAGTTGTTTCGTTCGGGATACGAACCCGCGGCCCCCAACACAACAACTCATTGCTAAGCCACTGTGCCACGGAGACTTGAATAAAAAAAATTAAACATCAATTGTATCTGGATAATTTGGCTATGTAAGAAGCAAGGATTAAAAAATAAATTGTGGGCTTCGTGGTTATTACACAATTTTATTGCAGCTGCCTAATTCTCCCCTATATAACAATGAATGCTTGTATTGGTTAGGTAATTTGAAAATGCGACTGGACCAAGCTAGAATTAGAGGTAGTAAAATACGATTGCGCAACGAATAAATTGAGCGTTTGTAAGAGACGACGGCATTGAACCGTTTACAGCTATATCAAAACGATTTTTGAATAGGTTTCTAAAATAGGTTTTTAAAATAAAATTTAGTTATTGTTTAATTTTTAAAATAATTCATTTGAATTTTTAATAATTATTTACAATGTGAAGACCAAAAGGCAAATTTTGTCGAAAATTCTAAGTCTTTTGGTTGTCCATCAAACGGAATCTCTATAAACATTCTTACTTTGGTATCATTACATTATCAATATACTTATGTTTGATTGTGGCCCGGAAGGCCATATGTTTGAATCCTACACGGAACTAGTGTTTTTGTGGCTTACATGTAATTATATTACATTCCGGGTCTGGATGTTTGTCCATGTATAATTTATGTATGTAAAACGCATTCATCATACAGAAGAAAGTTCAAGAGTGACAGTTATTTTTTTTAAATCAAGGCAATAAAATATCGTATATTGCATTGTTCCTACCTTGTTTCTACAACATTACCAATTAGAAAGTGTTGCAACAAATTAGATTTTATAGTTAATTTTCACAAGTTGTTTATTTGTTAGTTTATTGGCCATTACTGTAGGAAAAGTTTACGTTATGATAGTAAATGTGGCCGCCCAAATACGTATGATTAAGAGCATAAGGCAAGTAACCGATGATCGTGTATCACGTGGATTAAAAATTGCGATATGATCGATAATTGATGACAAGTGTTCTTGCTGATTAACCTGAGTAACCGAGTTCCTCCTTTGTTCGTCGTTAGAAATAATTATCATAATTTTCTCAGGAATGTAAACCTATCTAGGTAAACTTAAAAAGAAAAATATTATCTGAATATCTACAAAATTTTATCCAAACATTAACAACCGTTTCCGAGAAACCAATTACTATACACTATTTACTACATATGTATAAAAAATGCTCACTTAAGGTGAGATATTGGGCGCTAACAGAAAGTCAGTTCTCGAAACGACACATTTAAATATAATGTTGACAGCAAATTGAAAGAATCTAAGGCCAAGTAAGAAACTTTATGATCTTGTAAACTTCCTACAAATGATATAAGATTATTTGCAGTTCACTTAAGTAAGTCAAGTAACGGTTGGTTCTAAGTACATTGTTAGTACTTAGAACCAGCCGTGTCGGAAAGTAGGGCCTAAATATAGTATTCTAAATTAATTTTTATCTTTTTGATAACAGAAAAAGCAATAAAAAACTGCGGATGCCCACCTGCTCGTTAAACGTAGCAACCATGAGCAACGACACAGATAAACGGCCCCCAGTCCCCGGCGGCCCCCTATTCCTGGCTACAGTGGCGACCATAGTAACGGCAGGGCAGGGGGTGCTGAGAATCTCCGGTGGAAGTTCGGTTGGCACGATGACTCCACCTAGCAACATATAACGCACGCACCTGAGGACTGACGAGAAGATCCTGAAGCTGAAATAAGAGATAGACAAGTTACGCTGGAATAAGTAATAAATAATTCGGAATAAGTCTAGGGAACCCAAGGGGCCAGCAGCTGGCTAAATTTATGGAGACAGAAGGACTCTTTATGATGAATTATTTCTCCCAAAAGCGGTCCCACAGAAAGTGGATCTGGTCGAGCCCCGACGGTTCGACAAAAATGAGATTGACCTCACTATGACGACCAGACGACAACTGTTCTGTGATCTCTCAGTGATAGCGAGGGTGAAAACTGGCAGCGATCACCGAATGGTGAGAGGCACACTAAACCTAAACGTAAAGTTGGAGAGGTCATATCTAATGAAGTCAACGTTCTGGCCCCCTTAAACTCTAACCAAACATCCCTAAATATTTCAGCTCAAGTTACAAAATCGTTTTCAGTACCTAGAACATTGCAATGCAGTGGATGATATGAATGACAAGCTCCTGGAAACTTTTCATGCGGTAAAAGTTAAATTTTGCAAGACACGTGTTTGGTCTCCAGCACCTCATAAACGGCAAGTCTGCTTCTGAAAGCGGGTGGAAAACCGGTACTTAAAATTCTTCAGAAGCTCTATGATTAACGTTCTCCATGGTGGCACTACACCGGAGGTGTGGAGCAGAAGTGCGGTGGTTTTGTTCTTCAAGAAAGTTGACAACGCTCTATTGAAGAACTACAGACCGATTTACCTTCTGATCTAAGAGGTTTTTGAGAGTCATTATTAATCGTCTCGCACGCAGACTTGACGACTTCCGGTTTCCGAAAAGGCTTTAACACTATAGACCACATATATACCCTTGAGCAAAGTGTACAGAAGACCGAAGAGTACAGTTTGCCTCTATGTCTTGCGTATGTGAACTATGAAGAAGCCTTTGATTCCATCAAAATTTGGGTGGTGCTGCTGTTTCTTCAGCGGTGCCAAGTTGACTGTCGGTATAACGAAGTGCTGAAGTGTTAGTATAGCAGAGAAAACAGAACCTGCAGAAAGGTGTAAGACAGGATGACGTTATATCCCCGAAACTCTTCACCGCCGCATCGCAAGACGTTTTCAAGCTACTGGACTGGAAACAATACGGTATTAACAACAATGGCAAGTACATCACTCACCTTCGATTTGCCGATGATATAGTCCTTATGGCAAAATCGCTGGAGAACCTAAGCACTATCCGCAATTACCTCAATAGTCCCTCCCAACGGATAGAAGAACCGACAACAGATGGGGAAGAATGTTCCTGGAGTGGCAGCCTCGTACCGGCCGATGAAGTGTAGGGTGTCCCCTCACTAGATAGGGTGACGACCTGGTAAGACATGCAGGAAGTCAATGGATGCAGGTGGCTCGGGACCCTGCTTAGGGGATGCCTATTATCAGCAGTAGATTTGTGAAGGGCTGTAATGATGATGATATTGATGAAATAAATTGTTATACAATTTGTCTAGAATACGTAAAGAAAACCTTGTTTCGTCCCATACCTCTCACTACGTCCCATAATGAGCCAAATCGATTCAACAACATACAGATTGGCTCAACACTTAGCGAATATACTCTCACCGCTCAAGGGATATACAAGAGCACACACAAAGGATTCCTACCATTTTGTCAGCGAGATTAAAGACCTACATCTGGCAGCCAATGAAACTATGGTCAGTTTTGATGTGCAGTCTCTATTTACACGCTTATTACTAGAAGGATATCTCGATTGTTACTAGAAGGCTAGAGGAAAACAACATGCCCGTAGAATAAGCAGTATTACTCAGACACTGCCTTACATCTGACTACATATTGTGGAAGAAGGAATTCTGCAAGCAAGTAGATGGAGTGGCGATGGGCTCACCTGTATCTCCCATTGTTGCCGATATATTTATGGAGGACTTTGAGGAGAAAGCTTGCTTACTTCTTCTGTAAACCCACGATTCTACAAGCGGTACGTAGGCGACACTTTCACAATTCTACCTTTAGATAAAGTAACTGCATTTTCAGACCATCTTAACTCCTTAAATTCTAAAATTCAGTTCACTATAGAGTTAGAGGCAAACAATTTTTTATCTTTTCGAGATGTGTTAGTAATTCGGAATCCTGATAACACCTTGAGGCACACTGTGTATAGAAAAAATACCCAAAAAGATAGATATTTAAACGGTGATTTTCACCACTATCATTCACAGTTAGCTACCGTGGGTAAATCTTTGTTTCAGAGAGCACAAGGGATCTGTGACAGACCTGACCGCCGAGCTCCAACACGTCAAGCAAGTTTTGCACGACAATAAGCTTTGGGTCCCGCGCCTACGTTACAGTGAACGAGTGAAGCTGGCCACAGTCGAGCGAGTGCCTGTTCCACTGCCATATTATTATTATTTTTTTATAGTATAAGGGTGACAAACGAGCACACAGTCCACCTGATGGTAAGTGGTTGCTGCGGCCCATAGACATCTACATCTATCCTTTATTACAAATCAAAATGTAGATGCGTTGTCACCCGGTGAGGACTAAGATGGAATGGCTCATTTCCTGTAAAAAGGGCCTCCGGCCACCTGCACTCACCAAGCGAAACACAGAGCTAAACCTCTACTTCACGCTGGTTTTCTGTGAGGTCGTGGTACCACCCCGGTTTGAGCCGGCCCATCCGTGCGACAGCAAAAGCTGCCGCGTGGCTCTACCACTCTCAAATCTATATCAGAGGTGTCACTGACAAGATTGGCTACATCTTGAAGCGTGCTTCCATTAAAACATATTCCAAACCGCCGAAGAATATTAGTCAGTTTTTACCATCAGTTCTTTATATATAGTTTTTATCACTTCGTCACATTTAAATGATTGACGTTTAAGTTTAAAAATCAAAGAAGTATCATCAGCAAATAATACTATATCATGATTATCCTCTACAATAGAAGGTAAGTCATTAATATACACTAGAAATAGGAATGGGCCGAGAATTGAGCCCTGAGGGACACCCATTAGTACAGGTGAGCCGGAAGAACTTTTACCATTGATAATAACTTTCTGCATTCTATTACTTAAATATGAAATTATAAGTTTAAGCGCTGTGTTCTTGACACCATAGTAATGTAGCTTCCTGATTAATGTCTCATGGTGAACGCAGTCGAAGACCTTGGAAAGGTCACAAAATATACCCAAAACATCCTCTGAATTCTCCCATGCACAAAAAATATGTTTAATAAGCTCAACTCCAGCGTCAGTTGTTGAGCGACCCCTTGTAAAACCGAATTGATTTCTATGTAGCAATTTATTAATATTAAAGAAACTTAACATCTGATCTAAAATTATTTTTTCAAAAATTTTACTAAATGTTAGTAGTACAGAAATTGGTCTAAAATTGGCGGGGTCTAATGTACTACCAGATTTAAATAAAGGTATGACTTTACTGAGTTTCATTAAATCAGGAAACACACCAGATTCGACGATTGTATTAAATATAGTGGCTAGATAAGGTGCTATTATATCTATTATAGACAAAATAACTTCAACGGAAATCCCCCATAAATCTGCCGTTTTCTTAACATCAATAATTTTAAAATATTTAACAATATCTTTTGGCAGTACTCTATGGAATTTAAAAGTATTTGAACAAGCCTTTACATTTTGTTTGAGCAATGATTCAGCGACAGTAGGAGAAGAGTTTAATGATTTAGTTGTCAAAAAAGGAACATCAGTAAAATGTTTCTCAAAAGCCATAGCAACTTCTTGATCAGATCGGGTTAAATTGTTGTTAATATTCAATTGTATATGTAAATGTACTAACATTTACATACATTTTTGAAATAGTTTACTTTGTCATATTTAAAAAATTTCCCTTTAAGCCACAAAATTTCAGCAAACTCACAAAATCATGATTATTCCCTAATAAATAAGGTAATTCAATAAAGACAAAGAACAGGAAACGGCCAAGAATTTAGGGAATATTAGTAGATACGAACCACATGGAAGAACTACTGCTATTGACAACAACTGCTTGTATTCTATTACTTAAATATGAGGTAATAAGGTAAGTGAAATGTCTGTAGGTGCAAATGTCTCTGGGTGGAAATGTAAAAACATACCCAAAGCAACCTTTGATTTCTCTATCCTCAGAAAATATAATATTTAACCAGCTCAACTTGGGTGGCAGTTGTAAAACGATTGTTGATCAACCAAAATGTATGTACTTAAAGTTCATTAAATTCATAAAATATGAACCTTATCCACGTGAATAAAGAAAAGTAGAAAATATTAATAAAGAGAACACTAAAATTATTTAAAGTTCAGCTAACTGCATGACTTTAATATTATGTAACAGTATATAGGTATATATACGAGTATAAGACACAGCAAACGCGAACACTTAAGCATTTTGAGTTTCAATATCCAGGGGGATTTGTTGAATTATACGTTATTGTGATGTTCCATTTTTAAATTTGTTTACATTTGTATTTTACGCGAAGTCTTCTTCAATTGTGTCAATTTTTCTATTATTTGTTTACTAAATAGGGAAAACGTATGCTTCATGGGTGATCCCTATAAATTTGAAGAAAAAAATCGACCCATAAGGGTGGTTAAATAGAGAGTAAGTTTCGAATGTAACTTTTTGAACAATATTGAGATTGTGATATACTTAATGTATTAGTATTATATTGCATTACATATTATATAACAGTTATTTTTACACTAAAAAGGTAAAAAAAATTGAAGCCCGACTTCAGATAACTAAAAATAAAAAATAATTACACATTCTAGTTAGGGCTATAATTCTTCTACCGATAAATCATAGCACGACTTCAGTTTTTAGTCATGTATTATTATGTATGTTATATTATAATGTAGTCAGCTTTAACTTTTTATTAAAAATTATATTTTATTTCTTGGATTAGTAAGCTAAAGTGGCAATGGGCTGGCCATGTAGCTCAAAGAACCGAAAATCGATGGGGCAGAAAGGTTTTCGGGCCTCTCACTAGATAGAGATGTGATAAGACGTGGACATGCAGGAAGTCGATGGATGCAGGTGGATTAGTACCGTGCTTTATGGCATCCCTTTGGGGAGGCCTATACTCAGCAGTGGACTTGTGAAGGGATGTAATGATGATAATGATATTATTATACTTTTCATATTGGGTTTAATGATTTCCTTGCGATTTTGTTTTTGTTTTGGGACAAAGATATTTTCAGAACCAGTGGTAAAATAAAAATTTATTTTAATGAATATTAAAATTATCTATTTTAGACATAATATTCTATTTTATTCTATATTTAATACTTAATAAAGTTTTTTAAATAACATTACCCAAACACTAGGATTTTCTCCTGTATCGTGGAGGCAGTTTACAAACATAGATTGCGCGAGGACCCATCCAGACCCAGAACAATTATTTGTAGGCCATACAAATAGTTGTTTCGTTCGGGATACGAACCCGCGGCCCCCAACACAACAACTCATTGCTAAGCCACTGTGCCACGGAGACTTGAATAAAAAAAATTAAACATCAATTGTATCTGGATAATTTGGCTATGTAAGAAGCAAGGATTAAAAAATAAATTGTGGGCTTCGTGGTTATTACACAATTTTATTGCAGCTGCCTAATTCTCCCCTATATAACAATGAATGCTTGTATTGGTTAGGTAATTTGAAAATGCGACTGGACCAAGCTAGAATTAGAGGTAGTAAAATACGATTGCGCAACGAATAAATTGAGCGTTTGTAAGAGACGACGGCATTGAACCGTTTACAGCTATATCAAAACGATTTTTGAATAGGTTTCTAAAATAGGTTTTTAAAATAAAATTTAGTTATTGTTTAATTTTTAAAATAATTCATTTGAATTTTTAATAATTATTTACAATGTGAAGACCAAAAGGCAAATTTTGTCGAAAATTCTAAGTCTTTTGGTTGTCCATCAAACGGAATCTCTATAAACATTCTTACTTTGGTATCATTACATTATCAATATACTTATGTTTGATTGTGGCCCGGAAGGCCATATGTTTGAATCCTACACGGAACTAGTGTTTTTGTGGCTTACATGTAATTATATTACATTCCGGGTCTGGATGTTTGTCCATGTATAATTTATGTATGTAAAACGCATTCATCATACAGAAGAAAGTTCAAGAGTGACAGTTATTTTTTTTAAATCAAGGCAATAAAATATCGTATATTGCATTGTTCCTACCTTGTTTCCACAACATTACCAATTAGAAAGTGTTGCAACAAATTAGATTTTCTGTCAAAAGTATAGTTAATTTTCACAAGTTGTTTATTTGTTAGTTTATTGGCCATTACTGTAGGAAAAGTTTACGTTATGATAGTAAATGTGGCCGCCCAAATACGTATGATTAAGAGCATAAGGCAAGTAACCGATGATCGTGTATCACGTGGATTAAAAATTGCGATATGATCGATAATTGATGACAAGTGTTCTTGCTGATTAACCTGAGTAACCGAGTTCCTCCTTTGTTCGTCGTTAGAAATAATTATCATAATTTTCTCAGGAATGTAAACCTATCTAGGTAAACTTAAAAAGAAAAATATTATCTGAATATCTACAAAATTTTATCCAAACATTAACAACCGTTTCCGAGAAACCAATTACTATACACTATTTACTACATATATATAAAAAATGCTCACTTAAGGTGAGATATTGGGCGCTAACAGAAAGTCAGTTCTCGAAACGACACATTTAAATATAATGTTGACAGCAAATTGAAAGAATCTAAGGCCAAGTAAGAAACTTTATGATCTTGTAAACTTCCTACAAATGATATAAGATTATTTGCAGTTCACTTAAGTAAGTCAAGTAACGGTTGGTTCTAAGTACATTGTTAGTACTTAGAACCAGCCGTGTCGGAAGGTTCGTGCGTGTTCGATAAAAATTCAACTATAAAGTAGGGCCTAAATATAGTATTCTAAATTAATTTTTATCTTTTTGATAACAGAAAAAGCAATAAAAAACTGCGGATGCCCACCTGCTCGTTAAACGTAGCAACCATGAGCAACGACACAGATAAACGGCCCCCAGTCCCCGGCGGCCCCCTATTCCTGGCTACGGTGGCGACCATAGTAACGGCAGGGCAGGGGGTGCTGAGAATCTCCGGTGGAAGTTCGGTTGGCACGATGACTCCACCTAGCAACATATAACGCACGCACCTGAGGACTGACGAGAAGATCCTGAAGCTGAAATAAGAGATAGACAAGTTACGCTGGAATAAGTAATAAATAATTCGGAATAAGTCTAGGGAACCCAAGGGGCCAGCAGCTGGCTAAATTTATGGAGACAGAAGGACTCTTTATGATGAATTATTTCTCCCAAAAGCGGTCCCACAGAAAGTGGATCTGGTCGAGCCCCGACGGTTCGACAAAAATGAGATTGACCTCACTATGACGACCAGACGACAACTGTTCTGTGATCTCTCAGTGATAGCGAGGGTGAAAACTGGCAGCGATCACCGAATGGTGAGAGGCACACTAAACCTAAACGTAAAGTTGGAGAGGTCATATCTAATGAAGTCAACGTTCTGGCCCCCTTAAACTCTAACCAAACATCCCTAAATATTTCAGCTCAAGTTACAAAATCGTTTTCAGTACCTAGAACATTGCAATGCAGTGGATGATATGAATGACAAGCTCCTGGAAACTTTTCATGCGGTAAAAGTTAAATTTTGCAAGACACGTGTTTGGTCTCCAGCACCTCATAAACGGCAAGTCTGCTTCTGAAAGCGGGTGGAAAACCGGTACTTAAAATTCTTCAGAAGCTCTATGATTAACGTTCACCGCCGCATCGCAAGACGTTTTCAAGCTACTGGACTGGAAAGAATACGGTATTAACATCAATGGCAAGTACATCACTCACCTTCGATTTACCGATGATATAGTCCTTATGGCAAAATCGCTGGAGAACCTAAGCACTATCCGCAATTACCTCAATAGTCCCTCCCAACGGATAGAAGAACCGACAACAGATGGGGAAGAATGGTCCTGGAGTGGCAGCCTCGTACCGGCCGATGAAGTGTAGGGTGTCCCCTCACTAGATAGGGTGACGACCTGGTAAGACATGCAGGAAGTCAATGGATGCAGATGGCTCGGGACCCTGCTTAGGGGATGCCTATTATCAGCAGTAGATTTGTGAAGGGCTGTAATGATGATGATGTTGATGAAATAAATTGTTATACATTTTGTCTAGAATACGTAAAGAAAACCTTGTTTCGTCCCATACCTCTCACTACGTCCCATAATGAGCCAAATCGATTCAACAACATACAGATTGGCTCAACACTTAGCGAATATACTCTCACCGCTCAAGGGATATACAAGAGCACACACAAAGGATTCCTACCATTTTGTCAGTGAGATTAAAGACCTACATCTGGCAGCCAATGAAACTATGGTCAGTTTTGATGTGCAGTCTCTATTTACACGCTTATTACTAGAAGGATATCTCGATTGTTACTAGAAGGCTAGAGGAAAACAACATGCCCGTAGAATAAGCAGTATTACTCAGACACTGCCTTACATCTGACTACATATTGTGGAAGAAGGAATTCTGCAAGCAAGTAGATGGAGTGGCGATGGGCTCACCTGTATCTCCCATTGTTGCCGATATATTTAAGGAGGACTTTGAGGAGAAAGCTTGCTTACTTCTTCTGTAAACCCACGATTCTACAAGCGGTACGTAGGCGACACTTTCACAATTCTACCTTTAGATAAAGTAACTGCATTTTCAGACCATCTTAACTCCTTAAATTCTAAAATTCAGTTCACTATAGAGTTAGAGGCAAACAATTTTTTAGCTTTTCGAGATGTGTTAGTAATTCGGAATCCTGATAACACCTTGAGGCACACTGTGTATAGAAAAAAGACCCAAAAAGATAGATATTTAAACGGTGATTTTCACCACCATCATTCACAGTTAGCTACCGTGGGTAAATCTTTGTTTCAGAGAGCACGAGGGATCTGTGACAGTAAACACCTTGTGGCGTCATTAATCTGAAAAAGAAAAATAAACAATTAAAATTAATAATCTATAGCTACACAATCTACATTACACAATTAAAATTAAAATAGAATATAAAAATTAATAATAATATTAAACTTACCTTTGAGTCGTGTCGTATCATCGCAGAAATCGTGATCAAGTCGTCGAGTAGTAAAGACGCCCCGATAATGCATTCGAACAAAGGATTGAAGACATCGTGGCGGCGCACCCGCCACACAGTTAGTAAAAATATATCACTGAGACGATAAGACGTATGACGCTTGCGCCCAGCTATAGTTTGTTTTTGCTATTTGCTTTGAACTTTATCTTCCTTCTTGTGCTAATAACTTTTGTGCTACGCTTTGTGCTAAAATACAAACCGTATTGTATGTGTAAACTAGTGTATTCCTGAACTATTGCTTTTGTGAACTATTGTACTCGTGAATTATTGTAGATGTGAACTATAGTATATGTGAACTATTTGATTGTGTGAACTGTTCTGCTTATAATAAACATTTATAGAAAGTGATTGGTGAGTACTTTATTGAAAATCTCCCCACATCACTTCACTGGTGACCCCGCTTGGACTTTGTACTGCGAGAACCCAAACGTAAGCAGAATCCAAAGTAATATTTTAATAACAATATTCAAAATAAGATGGCAGAGAAACAAGCTAAGCCCTCCCAATCATTATCACGAGAAACACGTAACGAAGAAGGGTCATTTACACCATCCGATATATGTCGTGTAGGTGTCCGACTGCCACCGTTTTGAGCTGAAGAGCCTGCTGTGTGGTTCGCACAAGTAGAAGGTAATTTTGCACTATCCGGTATTAAAGAAGACGAAACAAAATATTATTATGTAATTGCACAATTAGACCATAGATATGCGGCAGAAGTCAAAGACATTATAGTTTCACCACCTCAAAAAGATAAATACGAGAAACTTAAAACAGAACTTATCAAAAGGCTCTCAGCATCTCGAGAAAAAGAAGTGAAGCAATTGTTAATGCACGAGGAACTTGGGGATAGGCGTCCGTCACAATTTTTACGACATTTGCAACACTTAGCGGGCCCTAACGTTCCAGATGACTTTATCAGGACAACATGGACTAGTCGCCTTCCTAAAAATTTGCAAACCGTAATTGCATCTCAGCCTGACTCAACTTTGGAAGCACTGATTGCCTTAGCCGATAAGGTGCACGAACTTGTTCCGGCATCTCCACACGTAGCTTCTATGGATGCATCACCGGGATCTTTACTTGACACAATGTCGAAACAGATCGCGGAACTTACTCGTCAAGTGCAAGCATTATCCTTCCGAAATCAAAGGGAATCACGGTCACAAAATAGAGACAACAAACGAAACCGCAACCATAGTCACAGTCATACTCGTAATCGGTCTCAGTCAAATTATAGAAGATTTCCATTTTGCTTCTATCATTACAAATACGGCGATAAGGCTAGAAAGTGCGTTAAGCCTTGTGATTACCAACAGGGAAACGATCAGGGCAGTCGTTAGTGGCGACAAATGATTGCCTCAGTTCATCCGGTCGCCTGTTTGTCACGGATCGCAGAACGAAGATGCAATTCTTGGTCGACACTGGAAGCGACCTTTGTGTCTTCCCGCGCACGGCACTTAAACAACGACGACCTCGAACATCTTACGAACTTTTTGCGGCAAATGGAACTCCCATACCCACCTACGGCTATGCTCATCTCGAACTAAATCTGGGACTTCGACGAGATTTTTCATGGCGCTTTGTAGTAGCCGATGTAAACAAAGCAATCATCGGAATTGATTTCTTATCATTCTACCATATCGTTGTCGACTGTCGTAACCGTCGGTTAATAGATAACAGTACTTCGTTGCAAACACCTGCTGAGCCTGCTACAGCTAATGTGATAGCTTCAGTT
Organism: Parnassius glacialis; assembly: GCA_033319125.1. Classification (NCBI taxonomy): domain Eukaryota; kingdom Metazoa; phylum Arthropoda; class Insecta; order Lepidoptera; family Papilionidae; genus Parnassius; species Parnassius glacialis. Next base: position 26,645 of record JAVANC010000027.1, read on the forward strand.
AAAACCATGAGAGGTAATTCAAAGTATGTTGAATTGCTACGTGACTATCTGGAGATAACCCGACCGTCAGGTTTACCGCAAGCTCCTAAACATAGTACCGTCCACTTCATTCGTACTAAGCCAGGACCACCTGTGTCTTGCAATCCAAGAAGATTATCACCAGAAAAACTGAAAATAGCGAAGCAAGAATTCGAGGCAATGATAAAGAGTGGAATAGCACGTCCATCTGAGAGCCCGTGGTCTTCTCCGCTCCATCTTGTACCAAAGAAAGATAACGGATGGCGGCCATGTGGCGATTACCGAATGTTGAACGCACAGACAATTCCAGACAAATATCCCATCAGGTACTTACAAGACTTCACCCATTACATATCGGGTTGTACAATTTTTTCTACGCTAGATTTGGTGAAAGCGTACAACCAGATACCAGTCAACCCAGATGATATTCCGAAGACAGCCATCACCACACCATTTGGTATGTTCGAATTTCCATATATGAATTATGGCTTAAAAAATGCGAGCCAAACCTTTCAAAGGTTTGTAGACGAAATAACACGAGGACTTGATTTTTGCTTTGCGTACCTAGATGACTTTCTAATATTTTCCCAGGACGAAGAAAGCCATCTTGACCACCTTCGCCAAATCTTTGAAAAACTTCAGGAATTCGGTATGATTATCAACACGAGCAAATGTGAATTTGGTAAGAAAGAAATCACCTTTCTAGGGTATCACGTTTCAGCCAACGGTGTTAAGCCCTTGGACAGTAAGGTTCAAGCCATCAAAGACTTCCCCACTCCGAAAATGGTACGAGAACTTCGGCGTTTTCTAGGGATGTTAAACTTTTATCGCCGATTTATCAAAGGAGCTGCCGAAATTCAGGCACCATTAAACTCTTTGCTGACGGGGTCCGTAAAAGGATCACGTTCCGTGGATATATCTGGAGAAGCCCTACATGCTTTTGAGCAGTGCAAAACTAGCCTCTGTCAAGCAGCATCCTTGGCACATCCAGATCTGAACGCAAGATTAGGTTTGGTAACCGACGCCTCAGATAAGGCAATCGGTGCCGCCTTGCAGCAAGTAAAGAATGGATCATGGCAGCCACTTGCATTCTTCTCTAAGAAACTGAAACCAGCACAACAGAAATACTCGCCATACGACAGGGAGCTTCTTGCTATATACGAGTCAGTGAAATACTTTAGACACATGCTTGAAGCAAGGCATTTTACTGTTTTCACTGATCACAAACCAATCTGTTATGCATTTCACATCAGAAAGGATAAGTGCTCACCCCGCCAGTTTCGTCATCTCGATTTCATATCCCAATTCACCACCGACATCCAACACATCTCTGGAAAAGATAACGTAGTAGCTGATACACTTTCAAGAGTTGAAGAATTAGCTCAGCCTGTTAATCTGGTTACCTTAGCCAAAATGCAGGACATGGATACGGAATTGAAAGAAATTCTGAAAGGTGGGACATCACTTCAGTTAGTTAAGGTACCAATACCTGGCTCGAAGACAGACGTATATTGTGATGATGGAACTGGAAATCAAAGGCCTTACGTACCTCAAAACTTAAGGAAGCAAGTCTTTGACAGTTTACATTCGCTGAGCCATCCTGGGGTCAAAGCCACAACAAAGATGGTAACAGAACGCTACGTTTGGCCAGGAGTAAAGAAAGACTGTCGTGAATGGTCAAGAACATGTCACCCCTGCCAACGTGCAAAGATAACACGTCATGCCTCCGCACCTTTAGGCACATACAAATTACCACCAGCCAGATTCCAATACGTCCATATAGATATCATTGGACCTTTACCTGTATCAGATGGATATCGCTATTGTCTTACAGCAGTTGATAGATTTACCAGATGGCCTGAGGTAATACCCTTATCAGATATCACTGCTGAAACTGTGGCAAAAGCAGTTCTTAATGGCTGGATCTCGCGTTTTGGGTGTCCTGCTGAAATTATTACAGATCGAGGAAGACAATTCGAATGCTCCTTATTTAAACATCTATCCAATCTAATCGGATTCCAGCATAAGCGAACTACATCTTACCACCCAGCGTGCAACGGTATGGTAGAAAGGATGCACAGACAGCTTAAAGCCGCTATTATATGTCACAATAATCAACGATGGACAGAATCATTGCCATTAGTATTACTGGGTATAAGAAGTGCATTAAAACAAGACCTTCAAGCATCACCCGCTGAGTTACTTTATGGTGAATCACTTAGGTTACCAGGAGAATTTCTGCATGCTAACAACAGCGAAAGTAGCACAGACATAACGGATTTCTTATCACGATTAAGGCTGATAATGAACAATATTCGTCCATCACCTGGAACACGTCACGGTAGTAAAAAAGTATTTACCTTTAAAGACTTACCAAATGCGACTCACGTTTATGTCAGGGATGACTCTGTGAAAGGTTCACTGCAACCAGCGTACTCCGGTCCCTTCAAAGTGCTGGAAAGAGGAGACAAGATTTACAAATTACTCATGAAAGGCAAAGAACAAACTGTCTCAATAGATAGAATAAAACCTGCCTATACACACTCTGACGCTTCTGCATGTCGAACAACACCTGCAAACAAAAAAGAAGAGTATAAGAGAAATTGTACACGCTCAGGACGCAGAGTTAAATTACCTGATTATTATCGCCCATCATAGATGGTCTCTGGGGGGGAGTGATGTGGCGTCATTAATCTGAATAAGAAAAATAAACAATTAAAATTAATAATCTATAGCTACACAATCTACATTACACAATTAAAATTAAAATAGAATATAAAAATTAATAATAATATTAAACTTACCTTTGAGTCGTGTCGTATCATCGCAGAAATCGTGATCAAGTCGTCGAGTAGTAAAGACGCCCCGATAATGCATTCGAACAAAGGATTGAAGACATCGTGGCGGCGCACCCGCCACACAGTTAGTAAAAATATATCACTGAGACGATAAGACGTATGACGCTTGCGCCCAGCTATAGTTTGTTTTTGCTATTTGCTTTGAACTTTATCTTCCTTCTTGTGCTAATAACTTTTGTGCTACGCTTTGTGCTAAAATACAAACCGTATTGTATGTGTAAACTAGTGTATTCCTGAACTATTGCTTTTGTGAACTATTGTACTCGTGAATTATTGTAGATGTGAACTATAGTATATGTGAACTATTTGATTGTGTGAACTGTTCTGCTTATAATAAACATTTATAGAAAGTGATTGGTGAGTACTTTATTGAAAATCTCCCCACATCACTTCAACCTGACCGCCGAGCTCCAACACGTCAAGCAAGTTTTGCACGACAATAAGCTTTGGGTCCCGCGCCTACGTTACAGTGAACGAGTGAAGCCGGCCACAGTCGAGCGAGTGCCTGTTCCACTGCCATATATCAGAGGTGTCACTGACAAGATTGGCTACATCTTGAAGCGTGCTTCCATTAAAACATATTCCAAACCGCCGAAGAATATTAGTCAGTTTTTTCCATCAGTCAAGTGTAATATTTCTCTGCAAGATGCAGGAGTGTACAAGTTTGATTGTGAATGTGGGCTCTTTTATATAGAACAAACTAAAAGATCCATAAAAACCCGCGTTAAAGAACACATAGCTGATGTGAAGAATCAACGCTCCGGGAAGTCTGCAGTCTGTGAACACGTACAGGATCGCCGCCGTCACTACATTAGATTTGATAGACCACAAATCCTCGCTAAAGAACACCGATTCCTTCCAAGGATGATTCGCGAGGCTATTGAAATCAAAAAAACATCCTAATTTCAATAGAGAAGATGGCTGGGTGCTACTATTTGCTTGGAATTCCATAATTAATAAAATTAAATCCCAACGCAAGCATACAACTGCAAGACGCGTAGATCGGAACAAAAATTAACAATTTTTAATCTGGAGGTAGCCGTGGTTAACTATGACATTGGGACGTGGGGCCTCAGTCCCCCACGTGACCATGGGTGCTGGAAAGTGCTCGAAACGTTTGGAATATAAAATAAGTTAATATATGCGATAAAATCCGTAAAATTAGTTTTATTTTAAAAAAAACCTTGTTTTATTGATATTTATTATATAATATAATATTATATCATTTTCATTTCTTTAAACGCTTTTAATTTTGAAATCCACTAATGCATCTTGCCTGTAAGTATGTCGTTTAGCAAAACTTGTAGAATTTTAAATTCATTACAGCTCTTAATCATATAGTAGCGGTATAGTAATAAATACTACCTACAGAAGATGAACTACGAGATAGCAAGTAACATCTTCCCGATAACAGTTGAAGCAGCAGAACAAAAATAATAAGCTGTGCCTGCCAATCTACCTGCTAAGCGTGGTAGCTATGGCAAATATTCTTTATGAGGCATTCGATGGGGAGGCCAATTTTCAAACAATAGACATAAGAGTAGGTACTGAATATTCTTAAGGCTTTAACTAGCCTGAATGACCTTGACGAAACGGCTATCGCAGAGATTTTAGCCAACGTCAACACCGTCTAGAAACTACGTTCTGTATTACTTATAAAAGTGCAAAGATTAATAGACTGCAGAGATGACAATTATAAAAGTGACGTACTGCCTGTTATGCTTGCGCATCACTGAGAATTATGTCGTCGTTACGCACCTTCAATTACATTGTGCTGTAGCTTTGTCCGGTAGGCGTCACGAGCTATCAAGTGTTCAAGTTTCAAGTACGTAAGAGTTTTTATTATATATGTTAAATCGTATTTATTTGTATCGTATTAGTAGACCTGGGCCAAAGCATTCGCTGTAAATTATTCCCGGGTTTGATCCCCGACAGCACGAATGCAATTTGTAATTGCAATTTTCGTCAACACGCAGTTTGGCGGGCATTTCCTTGCCATAAAACCCTCTCAGAAATAAGAAAAAGTGTTCTATCCCCAGGAGAGGGAATTGTATAGCCTTTTACTTTACTTTGTAGCAATATTTATATTCGTTTCAGATACAGAAGGGTACCTTATGCTGACAAAAATATCATGTGGAGGCGACGAAAACGTAAAACATCTTTGTGCCTAGATAAAACGTTCGAAAGATTGTCAGTCATGTCATACGCCACATTTTCTATAGAGCGTAGAACATTGCAGATAGGGCAAAATAAAAAATAATCCAAATTATTATGGGAACTATTTATTAATAATATATACATTTATAGGTATTTATAATAAAAATAATGAACAAGCTGCAAGGTTCAACTAATAATGTTTCTTGTAAACACAATTGTACAATTCCTGTTTTAATTTTTACCAAAGGTTAATTTTTTTATGACAAACGAGCACACAGTCCACCTGATGGTAAGTGGTTGCTGCAGCTCATAGACATCTACATCTATCCTTGTTTGCGAATCAAAATGCAGATGCGTTGTTACCCGTGAGGACTAAGATGGAATGCCTAATTTCCAGTAAAAAAGGGCCTACGGCCACCTGCACTCACCATGCGAAACGCAGAGGTAAACCTCTACTTCACGCTGGTATTCTGTGAGGTCGTGGTACCACCCCGTTTCGAGCCGGCCCATCCGTGCGACAGCAAAAGCTGCCGCGTGGCTCTACCACTGTTAAACTGGTTAATTGATGAAGCGTAGTCAAGATCACTTCACATAAAATATATTTAATTAAAGTTGACACATGACCTATTTGGCTTTCTACTTACTACTCGGCGGAAATTTGAAAAGAAGATTTTGTCTTTTCACACAAGTATTGTTTACAACTGGCGTGGTTTCGAAAAGCGTGATTAAGTGTTAGCGGTATTAAATACTGAAATAATAATCAAATACTGAACTTTTTTGAAATTAATGTTTTTGTTTATTTTTGTTATATCTTCTTAAAAACTGACGCCATCTGACTATTTTACTATTTGATTTTTTTGTAAGGCACAAGAATAAGTTAGACTTAATAAGATTTACTTGGATAAGTTTGTAATTTTTTTAATTTTATCACAAAATTTCCGCAATAAATTATTACCTTTTCTACAGTGATTCTCTCCTCTTAGTTTCGGCATGACTGAAGGATGTTATACTGAGTCACCGTCAGTTACTAAGCGGCCATAAATCATTATATGTATGTATAGACATACATATATTAATTTTTGGATTTTAATATTTATGTGTCTTTGAATTTTGATTGATTTTTTAAACCTGGTAAAAATATTTTTTCCATACCATTTGATAGGCCTGAGTATAATGCCAGTTATGCTCTTTGGCTGAAGTTATTTTTTATTTTATGCTCAATTGCAGACAAATCAATATTGATTACGCATTTCTAAAACAACATTTTTTTTTCTTCGTCATCTAATAATAGCTCCTGCACCTGCACAGTTTTTGTTAACAGTTATGAGTGTAACATTTTATCAGCTGCTTTGTTTATAGTGCCTTGAGCAACACTTTGTCGGTTTCTGTACAGAAAATGACGCTGGCTTTGCAAATATGGATGGCCGCTATCATTGAATATAATACCCGCTATGTTACACTTATTTACATAGAAACTTTAATTGTCATTTGCATAAAATTCTAAATAGCACTTTTTACACAAAAAATTAAACTTTTAGACCAGTCCATTTTGTTTTTCACTAATTAAGTGAAAAGTAAAACAAACCAATAGGTCCGTGATTAAAAATTTCTTGAAACTTTTATAGAAAAGCGTGACCTTATCATAATATAATAGTCAATCATTTACCCATGTGATAATACTTTTAAGTGTGCCTGTCAAACATTAATGATGATATTCGGGTGATTATACTGGAAATAGTCTTTTAAATATTTTGTAGTACAATTGATAATCTTCAGTACGATTGACCGTGTTTATGACTTTTATAAGTCTATGTTATTTTTGATGAAAATTATCATTGCAGATAAAAGCCCTTTCACATTTATTGTATTCTCGAATTAAATTAATCAAATGAAAATAAGAATTTTGGCTCTTTATAACTGATCTTTAAATGTAAAACACTGACTTGAAATTATATAATTATCGGCATTTTTTTTAATTCATTGTACTTTTTTAAGATTGTGTTGAAACTCTACTGGTGAAAAAAAAAAACAATAATACAGTTCTTGATGAAAATAAAGTATGCGCGTTACATCGCATCGCATCAAGAATTCCTAATGTAATTCTTGGTGTAAAGTTAAGACGTGATAATAACTGTAAACAATAGAATAACAAAACAATGAAAATATTTGTAAAGACTTGCTTTATAACCTAATAAATATTATTTGACCGTAATAAAATAAAACAAGGTAGTCCTCGACATGAAAGTAAAAATAAATATTTTTCGTTTATTTTTGAAATATCTAACAGCCGGATCAGCGCGCGATTCTGATCCATCTAAAGATGCTAAATTTCAGCAAGCACTGTCAAATTCAATAGGAGCGACAGAAAAAAGGTTCTTGATATAGAAGGGTAAATAAATTATTTAACCTATAAAGTAGAATCACTTTATTAAAAATCAAAATAGCCCAATAGCTTTATTAACATGAGATATATAATTGTACGAGTGCTTTTATTTTACAGAAATCTCAGAAAGTTTTTTTTAATAGAATTAGGGTGACAAACGAGCACACAGTCCACCTGATGGTAAGTGGTTGCTACGGCCCATAGACATCTACATCTATTCTCGATTACGTATCAAAATGTAGATGAGTTGTCACCCGTGAGGACTAAGATGTAATGCCTCGTTTCCAGGAAAAAGGTTTTCCGGTTCTCTACACTCACCATACCAAACACGGCAGGGTTAAACTGCTATTTTACATGGTGTTCCGTGAGAGCGTGGCCTTTCTCCGGTCGAGCCGACCCATTCGTGCTACAACTATACCTACTACTACTCGTAATATAGCTGCAGCATGGCTCTACCACGTAAAAAAAATTGA